>NDGN011403452.1:0-10382 GCA_002564285.1 Tympanoctomys barrerae | reverse complement strand
TCAAAACAGGTTAGTAGGACAGTTACAATAATTAATACATTGCATATTGTAGTCTTCATAGTAATTATTCATAGTACAAGATGCAGACATGATATCTTGCCTAAACAGTATTAGTACAAATCTTTCCTCTCATTGAACTACGAGAAAGTAGCTGTATATCTATGCTAATTTTTTCACTACAAAATGGTCCTTCATTTATATCTCCCTTTTTTGTTTAGTTTTGTCAGAGATGGGTATTCCATTGCCATTCAAATATTGTAGGTGCATGAATTCAGCAAAATAATCCTGAGTCCTCACTAACCTTGAAGGGTTAGGGTCAAAATATTGGCTATCCATGTAAGCTATGTAGGCCCCCGGGAATGTGGTGGAAATTCATTCATATGCCCCTCCTTCTAAGATGCTGCTATCACTGAAATTATCCCCACTGAGATTCCATATAGAATACTATCTGATCTTTCCTAATATTTTAGTCAATAAACCAAAAAGTAAATGTGCACACGGGTATCCACTTGCATAAGCAGACTTGATCTCTGGGAACCCGACTTTGGGAAATTATCAGGAAGGAGGGAAGTAAGTTCATTCTCCATCCATGGGTTAGCATATTACTGAACCATATAGCTCATCTTCATTTGCCCTTTGTCTTCCACAACTACAGACCATTTCATATTGTCAGTAAGAAAGTTACAAAATATTATTCATGATCCTACTTGGAGAATTATTAGCTGACAATAAATGGTAAGATACCCTGCATACAAACAGCATAGACTCAGAATACATCCTTTCATAGTTGTCTTTTAAATAGATTGGAAGAAATTTGGAAACAAGGGTAACTTTCATATCAAAATAAGGCACAGAATCAACCAAAGAAACATAGTACTGTGACAAGGAAGGAAGATACAGACAATTAAAAGAGGAATTCACAATAAAGAAAGCATTTTTTTTTTTAAATTTTAGGAAAGGGTCTAAGGGTGCTCAGTGTCTCACTACCAGATCAGATTCACAGTGATCCACCTGTTTACAGCCTCCTAAGGGCTGGGATTGCAGGCACTCACCACCACACCCAGTCTCAATTGCCATCTCAGTGCGACCTGGGGGCAGGGCCAGCATGGCAGGCCTGGGGATCTTGCTCCCAGCCCCTGTGCCTGCCTGCAGGTACTTTAATCTGCTGAGATATTTGGCTGGCTATAAAGCAAGCATATTAACAGAAGTCAGTACAGTGGTGCATTGATTTGGGAGAGAAGACAACCAACACCATATAGCAATATTTTAAAGGGAATCTAACTTTGAACCCTAATTAGAAATTCTTTGAAAGTGAGAAAAACTGGAAGAAAAAATAATTGGGGGATTTTTAAATAGAAGCCAAAGTAAGGAAAGTGAAAAAAATACTGAGATCTTAACAAACTAGAGATGAATTGTGTGTGTGTGTGTGTGTGTGTGTGTGTACACTGAGGTCTCCATGTGCAAACATGCATACACGCATAATTTCTGAATGTTTGATTTTGTTATTTCCCTATGTACTTGGTCTGCAGTCTGTACTTAGTAACAAAATAACAGGGAAAACCCACCATTTCTTCTCCAAGAGGTGATATCAATTAGGGCATTCGTCACTGGAATCTGGAGGGCTTTTATATTACTGTGCTAAAAAAAAACCCAAAGGTATTCATTCTGGAGATACTGACGTTTGAGATCATCCGAGGTTTCCTGGGTTGTGACAGATGACTGTGGTAAGTGCTGGGTGAGTTAAGCTGGAAGGGGGATTTTTCTTCTCATCAGTATGAGAAAAAATATTCTTCTGAATTGCTTACTTATCAATGTATGTGCAAAAGATGCCACCGACAGAGAAAAATGTTTTTTCATACCCTTTTCCTTTCCCTGCCTATTGAGGAGATTTCATTTTAAGCCTGCAGAGAAAGAGGTTCAATTTCTAGGCATCTGGATGCTGTGAATGTGAATCAATTTACATCAGAGAGAATCTCGAATTAGTTAGAGAGGAGGGGAAGGAAGAATAGAAAAGAGTTGCTGTGGGTGATATCAGAAGGAATTTGGGGGAATTTACAGAGCAAATGGGATTTTATTCTGCTATACATGTGTTAGATATATATATTAGGGTTCACATGATGCCACCCAAAATAAGTGGATGGTGTGAATGTGATGTGACCTTCTTTGGAGGAAGGGCCTTTGCAGGTGAAGTAAGGTTAAAGACCTTAGGATATAAGATTCTTGCTGAGTGTAGACGCTTAATAAGTAATTATGTGTCCTTTTAAGAGAATAGGAAAGGGTGGTAACCAGACAGGGGAGCAGATGATGTGAAGATGGAGGCAGAGATTAGAGGGGGCTATCTTCAAACCCAGGAACACAAAGGGTTGCCAATAGCAACCAGAAGCTAAAACAGAGGCCTGGACCAGATTTTCCCTCAGAGTAGCCAGAAGGAACCCCTCCTGCTCATACTTCACTCTCAGACTCCTGGCCTCCAGCGCCACAAGGGAATCCACATCTCTTGTTCTAAGTCACTCTGATTGTGACAGATTATTGCAGTGGCCTTGAGAACCAAAACTGTTGTACGCAGGAAAGAAGAAATGACAGCTTGTAAAGAGAGGCCACCCTTTCAAAGAGATATTAGTGAACACCTCTCCATGCAGTATTGTCTTAGTCCATTTTGCACTATTATAGAATACCACTGAGATTTATTTATAAATAATAGAAGTTTATTTCTCATGCTTGCAGAATTGGAGGTGACCAATATCCAGTTCCAGTGCTGGCTTTGGGCAGGGCCTTCCTGCTATACCTGTGGATGCTCCAGATGATGTAGGGGCAGAGACAGGAAGAGATAAACCAGTATCTGCAGCCCTTTTATGAGGAACATGAATCCATTGTGGGGCGGGACCTGCATGACCTGAATACCACCCACAAGTCCTCACCTCCCAACGATGCTGCTCTGGGGGACACGAGCCAACTGTAGTTAAGGGCTCACATGCTTTCGGTGTTATGTTTCCCACATTCTTAATCTGTGCCTGGGGCTGAGCTGAGTGCTTGGACTTTGACAGCCCACAGAAGAGCGACAGAGACCCTGACCTCATGGAGCCTAAGGTATATTTGGATTTTGTCACATTGTCCTAAGATGAGGACCAAAATACCCATGTTGAAGTGAGTCATGTCACCAGGCCTCTCCTGTGGCTCTGACTTCAAGTGCATCCCTGCCCCCTTGTCCTCAGAGTTCCATCAGTCTGGAGGCAGTGTGAACATGCCAGGGACAGTCACCAAACACAGAGTGACCCACGTGAGCCATGAAAATGATCTGAGCCAAGCAAGGCAATGTTGTAAAGACAGGAAGCTGGGGCCTGCGACTCTCAGGGAAGCGGAAGGACCATGCGCATCATGAATTCTCCACACTGCAACCCTTGCTATGGCAGCACCGTCTGGAGCTCACAGCTAACTTTGGCTCCAAGGATGCTGACTTTCCTCAGCCGTGAGCACTGGGTCTATTCTGAGTAGAGAACGGAGCCTGCCAGGCACAGTGGAGGTGTGACCCTCTTCTGGGGCCATTTCTGGACAGGAGGAGCAGCAGAAGCAGGAAGTGGACTGCAGTGGTCCCAGGAGGGAAGGTGACAAGCAGACCCTGGGGCCAGCACAAAACTGCTGTGGATGTTGTCAGGACTGACTTGGAGGTGCTGATTATACAATGTGCCAGGCAACTGAGCCTCTCTTTTCAGGGCAGGTAGCTTCTCTGCCAGGAAAGGAGTAGAAGGAGTAGAGAACCCATGACTACTGAGAAAAGGCTATCAAATTGAGAAGAAGGCTCCCTAGCATCCAGGTGGAAGAGGCTTGAGACTAACAGACCACAAGGAGTTGGAAATCCCCAGGCTAGGTGTCCAGGCTGCAAGAGGTCTGCAGCCCAAATTCACCAAACCCACTGAAGAGTCACTTGTGCACTGAAATGTTCACAGTCTCAGTTTCCTGGGACTGTTCTAAAATGTTATGAACAGGTCACTCCTTATGTGGAGGAACACCTGGGTGACTCCTTGAAAGAAGAGCAGTTGTCTCCGTTTTGGCTGAGCCTGATCCTATTTCCCTGTATCGGTATGTGCAGAGCCAGCTAGGACCTTCCCTTGTCCCTTCAACCACCTTTAAGTAACGTTTACAAGCCCAGCTGAGGTGCTGCTGGTAGTCTCTGAAGATGGCAGGCACGGTTCCTCAGAACCCCGACCTGCTGCTCCTAGTGTGAGCCGGATTGAGATGGGATGAAGAGCCAATGCTCTGCAAGGTTGGCTGGGATGGGATCAAGCTTTGAGATAGAGGCTATGACTTTCTGGGACTTGAACGCTTACATATCAGAGCTGAAGCATCAACCCTAAAACATTAGGAACTATATCAGTTGGGTAATGGTGATTACTCTTTCTGCATATCCTCTCTCCATCTTACAGAGGTAAATGCAGGCCTCCTCCCTAGCCCAGCTCATGGCACTCATAGACTTCCTGCCATTCTCACAATGGCATCCTCAAGCCACTTCCTTCTTCACAAACGAATAAAATCTGGGTTCAGTCCTGGCTAAAGTTCTTCGTTCTGGATAGCCATCATTATGGCTGGGCTCAGGGCCCCTTGGCTCCCAGTAACTACAAATGTGCCTTAGTGTCTTTATTCTCTCCATGGGTTGCACTAAAAGTGGCAGATTGGAATTAACTCACTAGAATTCCAATAACTTTCCATTGGATTACAAATATAAACTTCCTAGACTGAAAGGAGGACCAGGAAGGGTTCTCTGTCTGAGAGGAGGACCAGGTGTGGCTCTCTATCCCCTTGGTGATTTGGAAAGACCTTCCTTATTAAAGATTTCAGTTGCATTTGAGTATTAGCTGGAGTGAGGAGTGATTCTTTGACATTATCCCTGGAGAGAGATGATCCTCCTGGTGAGAGTAGAGGGCTTGGCTTCGGAGGAGCTTGCCTAAGCAGGCACTTCAGACCACTGAGCTATCTCGGCTGCCAATAGTTTTTTTTTTTTTTCTTTTTCTTTTTAAAGTGTACAGGGTCTTACAGGATTTCACTACACAGATTGGACTAGTAATGATTCTCCTGTTTTCAGTCTCCTAATTGCTGGGATTATAGGTGCGTGCCACTGTGTCCAGTCTAAATGATGCTTTTTTTGTTTTTCCAGTACCAGGAATCAAACTTGGGACCTTGAGAATGCCAGTCAGGTGCTTATGCCCCTGAGCTATCTCCCTGGCCCTGGCCCATAGTTTTTATTTAGATGTAAAAACAGATTTTTCTTTATTTTAATTTATTTTTTCTATTTGTTTATTTGTTTCCTGCAGTGATACGAATTGAAGCCAGGGCCTTTGCCCTGAGCTATGTCCCCAGCATTTTATTTTTTAAAAAGAATCTTACTAAATTGCCCAAGCTGGACTCAAACTTGTAATGCTCCAGCCTCAACAGCCCAGTGTGCTGGCATTATGGGCATGCAGCACCCTTCCCAGCTGGAGTTTTCTATATTTTCTAAGAGTTTTTCAGAACACCACTCAGGGTTAGTGTCTCGCATTCTGTTTCAGAACATTGGTTACTAAAT
This sequence comes from Tympanoctomys barrerae, assembly GCA_002564285.1. Classification (NCBI taxonomy): domain Eukaryota; kingdom Metazoa; phylum Chordata; class Mammalia; order Rodentia; family Octodontidae; genus Tympanoctomys; species Tympanoctomys barrerae. The sequence continues at coordinate 4,825 of NDGN011403452.1, read as the reverse complement.
CTGGTTCTCACTATCTCAGATGGCATCTGCCCGTACTCGGGGCTGGGTCATGATTGGCACCTCTCAGAGGGTTGTGGCCAATACCCGGCAACCAAGAGTGAGAAGAACCTGGCATTGCGTGGGCCTGCTACATTACTGAGCAGTCCTTACTAGATTAAGCTCATCTCCACAAACACAAGAGATGCAAAGAGGAAAGCAATTAGCTCCATTCCAGGGGAGGGGGGGAGGATAATCTCCTGCACACCACCATCTCACTCAGCCCTTGCCCTTGTATTCATTCATTCACTCACTCACTCATTCTGCATGCATGTGCAGGCCACTGTCCCTGAGCCCCCATGCTAAGGCTCCTTCATTCTCTCCTGTCTCAGTTGGGGGTCTCGTTTAATTTTCTATTCATTCCAAAGCATTTTGTTAAAATCTGAGTTCACTCCTTCTTTTCTAAATAAAGTTAATAGGTATAATCATCAGAGGTCAAGCTGATTTCATATGTTAAAAGTTTAACTTGCTGGCCAATTTCAATGCCAGCAGATTTTTTTAAAGTGGCCAAATGTGACAAGAAATGTTGAAAGAAAGGAAAGGAAATCGTAGGTACATGGTGCCTCTCAATGACTTCAGGAGCCTGCTACAAAACCGTTTAAGTTTTGAAAGGATGAAATGAGTGGTTACAGAGAGACATTAGAATATTATATACAGTTGTAATAATACAGTCAGCAAACTAATTGGGACCTGTTTGCCATAATGAACCAACCTGCCATCTGTCACCAATGCGCCAGTCAACATGAACAATAGTGACCTTGTGCGCTCTGTGCCCCAGAAGGTGGTGATGTGAAAATTGTCCTTTAGCGGCTCATTCAGTCTTGATTCCAAATTGAACCCCTAGAGAAATATTTGGTTAGGTTTGTGCTTTCAAAATAAGGCAAATGCACTTTAAAAAAAAAGAGAGAGAGAGAGACAATGGCTTTACCTAAACCATGTGGATTAAGTGGAGATAGCTGTAATTTTAGACAAAAGAAGGTTGGTTTCAGGGACGTGCCCACCAGGAGTTTTAAAAAGTTAAACAACACAAAGAAAGTGATGGAATTCTGTGCTGATGGTCAATTTAAGGTGAATTAGGGGCCTCCAAGAGGATTAGCTCAGAGCGTTCCTAAATGACTTTTATGACCAAAGGAAACAAAAGGATATGAGCCATATCTAAAGCTTTTCTAGGAGCTTAGTAGATTTTGACTGAAATTACCATTATCTGTTTTTTTTAAAAAAATAACCCAAATTTACATTAGATCTTCAGGGAAATCAAAGCAAGTGTTAGGGACTACAGGTCAAATAGAAATAAAAATGAACATCTTGTACAGCAATTAACCACTAGGATGAATGTATGCGATGTGTTAATTGTTGAAACTGTCCTACCAGTTTGGTTTGAAACTGTCTCATGCTATTTGTTTCTCAATAAAATTATGGAAAAAATATGCCTAATGTTGGGGCTGGGGAGATGGCTCAGTGGAATAAGTGCTTCCCTGGCAGGTGCAAGGGCCTGAGTTCAATCCCTGGTTCCCCAGAAAAAAAAAAAAAAAAGGAAAAATATACCTAAAGTTTACTTATAGCCATGTTCATTAGTTGTTATGATTATTGTTTTCAAACAAATTAGCAGTTTTTCCGTTGCTTTTTTCTGGAACAATTTTTTTAAAAAACTTGATAGAATTCAACTGTAAAGCTGCCTTAGAATAGGACTTCTTTTTTTTCTCCAAGATAGAGAGAACAGGGTTTATACCCCATTTGATAGTTTTCAATGTGTATAGTTTACTTGTGTTTTTCTATTTCTTCTTATATCAACCTACCTGCCCCCAAAACAATAAACATTTATTATCTCTTAAAAAAAAAAAAGAATAACACACCAGACTGCAGCCAGTCTTTTTACCTAAAGAATTCAGTGTGATCCCACATGCTAGCACTACTGTGGCCCCTACACAGCCACGGGCATGACTGTAGTCAGGGTCAGATTGCTACTAGGAAGTTGCATGGAAGACATTGCTGTTGTTTCCCTGTTCTGCATAAGGCCCTTGCTCCAGGGGTGGCCCTGCAAGCTCCCCGGCCCAGGCACAAGTGCCCACTGTGCCCCTGCTCTTCCCAGCATATATCTTACCTACATGTAAGCCTCTGTCTTTTTTTGTCTTTCCAGCCTGGTCCATCTCTGTCTTTTCTTTATTTCCCCCGTTTTTAAATTTTATTTATTTTTTGCTTTTGTTTTTTAGGGAAGGGTCTACAGGGTGTTCAGGGTCTCAGTACCAGATCAGACTCGTAGTGATCCGCATGTTTACAGCCTCCCAAGAGCAGGGATTACAGGCGGGCACGCCACCATGCCCAGTCTCAGTTGCTGTTTTAGTGCCCCGGGGGCGGGGCCGGCATGGCAGGCCTGGGGGTCCAATCTCTGGCCCCTGTGCCTGTTTACAGGCACTTTAAACTGCTGAGCTATTTGGCCGACCTTTTTTTTTTTAATTTAAAAAGAATTTATTTTATTTTACTTTAAAGAGGAAATAAAACAAGAAAAAAACAAAGCAACATAAAATAATAAAAATAGCGCAGAATTTCAAAAGAATAGGAAATTAACAATGGTTGTGATACTACATTGTTATCATCAAATTTGCTGCTCAGATTACCAGATATTGGCATACAAAATTGATCAAACAATTGAACATTAACTTTTCCTTTCAATAAACCTTATTTTTTCCTTGACCTTTTAATTTTTTATTTTTTAAAGAGAATAAAGAGTAGTAATATAAAAGAAAAAAAATAGAAATTATACAGCATTTCACTAAACAAAATGATATGAATTCAATAGTGCTTGTTGTTTTGCATAGTGTTGTCTTCAGATTAGTTATTCAGATAGCCAGGTACATACATGCAAAATTGGAATAAGAAAGAAAAAACCCAAAGAAAAGTCATAAGAAATTAGGAATAGAGAAAAAGGGAAAAATGAAAAGAAACGACAAGAAAACAAGCACACAAACAAAAAAAAATGATAATTAAGCATCAACTACTCTTTTCTAGAGACCAGCGAAAATCCATAGTACAATTATCCAAACCATCCTGCTTACATACATAAATATATCTCTTTCTCCTACTCTCTCTCTTGTCCTTCTCCTCATCTCAGTAATTTGATCCTTTTGAACAGGCTCATTCCCTTTTCACAGTGTATATTATGCCCTTAATATTCTATTTAGTTTTTCAGGTTCTTACACTAAGGAGATAATACTGTGTTTGCACATGTGAGTCTGATGTATTTCACTTAAGAGTCTGGTCTCAGTTGTATCCATTTACCAACAAAAGTCTCCAATTTATCCTATTTTAAGCTGAACAGTACTCCATGAGTAACAACACCACATCTTTATCTCTTCCTCAGGTGATGGCCATCTGGGTTGCTTCCAAGATTTAGCCATGACAAATTGTGCTGCTATAAACATGGGTGCACATATGTCACTGCGGTATGATGCTTTCAGTTTTTCTAGAAAAATAACCAGAAGGGGAATAGCTGGGTTGAATGAGACTTCTAATCCTAGATTTCTGAGGAATCTCCACACTGATTTCCATGGTGGTTGTACCAATCTACACTCACACTAAAAGTGGAAAAGTGTTCCTTTTTTCCCCACAGCCTCTCCAACATTTGTTATTCATTGATTTCTTAACATTAGCCATTTTTTTTTTCTGGGGAGAAATAGAATTTCAGTGTTGTTTTAATTTGCATTTCTCAAATGACCAATGTAGGTAGATATCTCAGTAAAATAAATGCTTGCTTGACAAGCACATGGGCCTGAGTTCAATCCCCAGTTCCAGTGGGGAGGTGCGGGAGAGAGGAAGGGCAGCACAGCCCAAGCTTGGACTAGCAGCTCTGGGCACATGTAGGTCCTCTCAAATGACCAGTGCTGTGGAACATTTTTTCAGGTATTTATTTACTATTTGTATTTCTCACTCTGATAAGTGTGTACTCATCTCAGATGCCCATTTTTGGATTTGGTCTTTGAATTTTGGGGGCTTGATTCTTTTTTAGTTCTTGATTCTTTTTTAGTTCTTTATATATCCTAGATAGAATTCTTTTGTCTAAGTGACTGTTGTTGAAAATCTTTTTCCTAATTTGTGGGTTGTCGTTTACTCTGTTGGTGATTTCTTCAGATGTGCAGAAACTGCTCAATAAGATAAGATTCCAGTTGTTGATTCTTTGGAGTATTTCCCTTGCAATTTTTTTTTTTTTTTACTCTTCCAGCAGATTTAGTGTTTTTGTTTTAATGTTTAGGTCTTCAACCCATTTTGACTTTACTCTAGTGCATAGTGATAGACTTGGATCTAGTTTTAGTTTTTGCATGTAGAGAGCCAGTTTTTCCAGCACTATTTGTTAAAAAGGCTATCTTTCTTCTAGTGATCATGTTTTGCCCCTTTGTCAAAGACAAGATCACTGAGTATATTTGTAGTTGTGACTGCATCTTTTAATCTGTTCCATTGATCTTCAGGTCTGCGTTTATACCATTGCCATGCTGATTTTATCACAGTAGCTTTGTAGTACAATTTTAAGTCAGGGACTGTAATGCCTCTTGCCTTGCCTTTATTGGTCAGGATTGTCTTTGCTATTCTGTGTCTTTCCTGCTTCCAAATGAATTTTAGGTAAGTTTTCTCTAGATTCATGAGGTATGCTGATAGTATTTTGACAGGGATTGCATTAAATCTGTATAAAAATTTTGGGAGTATCATCCTTTTCACACTGTTTGTTCTTCCTATGCAAGAGCAAGGAATATCTTTCCATTTTCTGAAATCTTCTTCAATCTCTTTTTTCAGAGTATTG
>NDGN011403444.1:0-10038 GCA_002564285.1 Tympanoctomys barrerae | reverse complement strand
CTCCCTCCCTCTTTCTTTCTTTCTTTTCTTTTCTTTTTTTTTAAACAAAGAACATACAGTTGGACTATGAAGAGTCACTCCTGGCTGGTCTACTAGAGCCAATTAGTGCAACTTCTTTGGGAAGCAGTTGCCAATACTCTAATTTGTTGAACCTCTTCCAAGAACATGTATCTTAACCCAGTGATACTATTTCTGGGAATCCACTTGAGTGAAAGTCATGATTCAAAACAGGGCAAGAGTGTTGGCCTCAACCACTCAGACTCAGTGTCAGATCTATACTAAATGCTGGAGGTGCAACAACGGGAAGCCCATGCCTTACTCCCGCAGGCTCTCAGGCTCTTCAGGAGACAGCCATGCAAATACATGATTCAGTTCAGGGTGCTGCATGTTTAGATGGTGCCATGTTCAAATCCTATGTGCACAAGGATATTCATTCAGATGTCACTTATAAGAAGAGGAAATCGGGGCCGGTGAGATAGCTCAGCACACAAAAGTGCCTGCTTAGGCAAGCTTAGGCAAACACAGGGACTGCAGTTTGACCTCAGGCACCACATGCCATGCCAGTCCCACTCCCAGGGTGGGCTGAGCTGGCCAGAGTCTGGCATGGTGGCGCATGCCTATAATCCCAGGTCTGGGGAGGCTGAAAACAGGAGGATCACCACGAGGCCACGCTGTGTAGTGAAGCCCTGCAACAACCAAATACATTAAAAAATAATAATAAGAGGAGGAAATAAACAACATAAATATCAGTTGAATGGGGTTGGGATAAGTCAGTTATAGAGCATCCACACAATGGAATATTAATTGTGTAGTTATTAACATAAAGACTAACAATATGCATAAATGATTTGAATGTAATGCTAAGTTTCAAAGAGCAGAAGGCAAATGTACTGAAAAAAAAAAAACTATCACTGGGTAAAAATAGATTCATTGGAAAAATCCTGGATGTACTATACCATAATAACAGACATTGGGAAAATGGGTATTTTTCTTTTTTGCATTTTTCAAAGTTTCAGTTATATAGTTACATAAGCTTATAATAAAATATAAGCAAAGCCACTTCCTATTACCAACTGACTTCTTTTTTCCCCCCAAAATACCTACCATGTACCATTCAGTATGCAAAATTCTTTAGTCATGGGATCTCACTTAATCCTCAGAGCCCTTATAGGTGGGTGCTTTGGATTATTATCTCCTCATGGCCAAAAGGAGGAGGAGGAGTCTTAGAAGAGAAAACCTGCCTGAAGTCACACAGCAAGAAGCAGAGAATCCAACAGGCACTAGTACAGGGTGGGTCTCACCACCTCCAACTGGGGCGAGGAGGGTACTCTACCCTTGAGCCTCATCCCAGCTCTTTTTATATTTTATTTTGAGACAGGGTTTCACTGGTCTGCAACTTGCTGTCCTCTGCTTCAGCCTCTCTGGTGGCTGTGGTTCCAGGCATGTGTCACCCAGCCAAACTCAGCCGGTGGTCTTAGTTACTGCACTAGCCAGCTCCTAGCTGCTACCGAACTGTAGCATCTTTCGCAGGGAAGCAAGTTCAAGGATGATTACTGTCTGCCCAGAGGAAAGTAGGTCACTGGCCTCTAGGCCCCTCCTGTGCAGCGACTCAGATTCTCAGCCCCATTTCCCACTAACTAGCTGGGTGATCTCAGAGAGGGACCCGATCTTGCTGAGTCCTAGCTTGCTCTGCCATCGAATGCAATGAATAGACCCCACCTCATTGCTTGTTGCATTGATTAATGAGATCATCTATATTCCCTGTCCTACAAAAAGGAGACACTTGGGAATTTATTTCCCTCTACCCAAGGACACAGGAAACTTGAAAAAAGCCCCAGCCTTTTCCTGTCACTTGGCCTCTGGTTATTGTCCTGGGTGTAATGGACTGGAAAACTCTCTACATGGCTCCCTGTGACAGTGAATTTCTAATCTCAGAAAACTTAATGGTTTTTGTCAACCTGATTGTCCAGTGAGAGCGGATTAGGAGAATGACTTCCCTTGTCACTGCAAAGTTGACTTGCTTCACGGCATTTTTCCTGGTGCCAGTGGGAGGCATGATCGATACAACACAGACCTAAATACTTACCTGTGGTTCTGGGGCTGAGCACAAAGGTTGGGAGTTCTATTTAACTGCCTTCAGCCATTTCTAAGCAGACCTGGGCGTGATATGCATTAAGTGGTCCAGGCCAGTGACCCGGAGCTTCCAGGTCTGAGGGGTAAAGCAGAAATCGAGTTTCTCCTGAGCAAGCGGTGTGGAGGCCTCCAGCTCAGGCTGGATTTGTCTTTTCAGCTGCAGTTTCCCATCTGCTGGAGGAAGGCCCATTAGTTACTGTCTGCACAGCCAGGGAAAGATGGCCCTGCTAGTCTCTGTATCAGGACTTTCCAGAAACAAGGTACCACTGCAGAAATGGACCAGGACTACTAATGGCACTGACTTCCCAAATTCCCCTGCACACTGTCAGCCGAGGCCTGGAGGCCACACGTCGCCCAGGGCTGCTTTTACTACACACCACACTCTGCAGCAGATGAGGCCCAGAGACAGACTCTGCAGGGAGCGTCCCCCAGAACCAAGTCACTCTGGGGACTCCTGCTATATCCAGGGAAGCTCTCCAGGCCTGGTCTCAAAACAAAGCCTTGTCTTATTGGAGGCACTTAGAATCATTGTCACTTTGAGGGGGACGGAATTCATTTTGGGCCTTTCAAGCTCTGTCAGGTCCCTAGTTTGTCCCCTTCACGGTAACACATCCTAGTGGGAAATCAACAATATCTCTACCCGTTGGAATGCAAGCCCCAGGAAGGCAAAGACATTCACCAGCTTTGTTCATCACAGACCCACAATCCTGAAGACCTACTGGACACAGCAGGTCCTCAGTAGTTGTGGGCTACATAATTAACAAGTCTCCATGCTCACTTGTTCTATCCAAGAAGAACTTCCACGAAAGTAGGAATTATTTCTTATTTACCCTGCATCCTAGCACGTAGACTGGAGCTTGGTGCATAATAGATGCTCATGAAATATGGAAGGAAAAACACAGTACTTACAATATTTTTATGCTGATTCAAGCTAAAATTATTTCAGGAATAAGCACACAATACAATTATTTTAAGAAAAAGAATAAAGTAAAAGAAGCATCTTCCATTCATATCACTACTCATAGAGTTGCTTTAATTATTTTGACACTTTTCCCTCTAGAGTTTTTACCTGGACATTGTACACCTAATTTGAATTGGATTATTTTATGGGCATGCGCGCGCGCACACACACCCCCCCCCAACAGCTGTCTAGGTGTCAAGCGGGTATATGAATTTAAGAGCAGAAGAGAAGTCCTGGCTGCGTGGCGTCTTTCTCACTGTAGTAATTAGCTGCTGGCTCCATCGACCATGGGATCCAGTGGGTCATGGGAGCTGCTAGTGGCAAGCAGTGTTCTCTAAAGCTTTACCCTCAGGGTCAAGGCAAATCTGGCTATGGAAAAAATGTGCAGGTTAGAAATAATCCCCAGGAAAATGCTTTATGTTTGTCCTCACAAATCAGAGAAACTTGCCGTGGCTGCCGCTAAACATAAACCAGTTATATATACTGCGGTGAGCTTAGTGGCTCAGAGTTCATATCTCAGCCTTTTTTTTATTTGTGTCATTAGGTTGAAATCACCCAGCTTCTGTCTGTAAGCCTCTAGTGACACAGTGCCAAGCGACTTGTGATGAGAGAAGCAAGGAAGCCACTGTATAATTTAAAAAACAAATCAACTCAAAGCCCTATCTTGTGATATTCAAAGTACATTTCTAAATATTTAGAGGGAAACAAGCCTACTCTCTATGACAGGGAGCCCAGCCCAGTAGAAAGCCTCAACTTAGAATAAGAAAAAGTCATGCAAGTTTCTCGTTGGTCAATAGGGTAGTCAGAAAGACGAAGGGATAAATTTCTCAATCACTAGGGGGCTACTTCTGGGGTGGGCCACGGATGCTGTAATAATTAGAGGGGAAGTACATAGGGTTTCACTATGCAGGTCCAACTCCTAGTGATCCTCCTGCTTTCAGCCTCCCAAGCATTGAGATTAGAGGCACACGCCACCACATCTGGTCTCGTTTGCTGGCTCAGCATGCCTGGAGGCAGGACTGGTACAGCATACTGGGGATCAAACCCAGGTCCCTGCACCTGTCTAAGCAGGTGCTTTAGTTCACTGAGCTATCTGGCTGGCCCTATTTTCTATTTCTGATCTGGTATAGAAAACAGGATTAGGGACTGAGAGAGGAGATGGTCTAAGATTAGTAAGGTAGCCCCTGTCTGGATGATGGGTTCCTGGGCAGGCAGGGTACCTGGGGTTAGCTCTGGTTCTTTCTACCTTAGTGTATACACCAATCACCCTTGTAGATGCTGTAATAAATGATGACTTCATTCCACCTTCAAAGACTTGTGAGGAAAATCCTGACTGTGACAACACGCCAGAAAGCATAAAATCAGGGGCTGGGGAGATGGCTCAGTAGAATAAGAACTTGCCTGGCAAGCACAAGGGCCTGAGTTCAATCCCCAGTTCCACCAAAAGAAAAAAATAAAGCATATAAGCAAGCTGGGCATGGTGATGCACATCTGTAATCCCAGTAGTCAGGAGGCTGAGGCAGGGGAATCAGGTAAATTCAAAGCCAGCCTGGCCTACATAGTAAGTTCAGGGCCAGCCTGGACTATATGGTAAGACTCTGTCTCTAAAACAAGAACAACAACAAAAAAGCATATTAAGCAAATGTTCTGAAATGAGAGACAAAGGGGCTGCAGATATAGCTCAGTAGCCTGCCAAGTACAAGGTCCTGAATTTGATTCCCAGTACAGCGAGAGAGATAGAGAAGTAAGGTTCCCATATTGCAAAACATGTTCCTTTTAAAGTCATTGTCACTTTCTTGGGGACTTCATGCCTGACCTTTCAGACTTGGCACTTGGTAAAAGTTAAGTTTAGTGGAAAAGCCCTCATGCACCTGTTTTTGTTTCTTTCACTTTCCTTTCTATGATATTTATGTACCTGTAAAACTAAGACCATAAAAGAGGACAACTGGTTATGCAACACTTCTAAGAAAGGCATACTTCTCAGGCTAGATTTCTTCTCCTTTCCCCCAGTTCTTTACAACTGCAACTGCTTGATCTGAAAAACAGTAACAAGGTATTGCTTTTAACAAGTTTCACTTATTTTTACCTTTTTGAATTTGCTTATCCACTCAACAAATACATATTGAGCATCTAGCTGAGAGTACATGAAGGGAATGATTGGCTTCTCTAGCAACTGTGAGATGTGCCTTATAGCCTCAAATCTCCAGGCTTTGTGAAGACCTCAAGAGATAAAACTGGAGAGAAATTACAAGCTAAATATGACATTTAAATTCAGAAAACCATCACTTTCTGGCATGAGAGGGACTATAGTTGCTTCCCAACTCTTGTGTTTTCCTTTTCTTTTTTAAAAAAAATTTATGTACTTGGTACAGGGGCTCACTACACAACTTGGACTTGTGGCAATCCTCCTGTTTTCAGCCTCCCCAGCACTGGGATTACAGGTGTGTGCCACGCCTAGTCTCAGTGGCTGGCTCGGTGTGACCGGGGCAGGACCAGGGCAGCATGTGGTGCCAGGGATTGAACCCTGATGCCTGCACTTGCCTAAGCAGGTGCTTAGTCTACTGAGCTATCTTGTCTCCCTTCCCCCATTTTTTCCTTCTCTTTCTGGGCATACAGATAAACTACGTTTTCCAGACTCCCTTGCTCGTAGCTATGGCCACTCACCCGGCCAGTGGAAGGAGAGGGAGAGCATCAGGCATCAATCTGTCTGGCCCAAGAAACCTTCCCAACAAGGTCCGTTCGTGCTCCTGCCTCATCCAGACACGGAGAGTCCCTTATGTCTCCACTAAGCCAGATCTCTGAATGGCTGCAGGGAGGAAGCCTGGCCTGCCAACTGCCTGATGATTCAATACCACATGGGAGCCAACAGTCAACTTCAATTGTGTTGAGTCATTGCATATTTGTGAGAGTCTGTTGTTTCAGTGCTTTCCCTAATTTAAGTAGTATTCATAACAACTAAGTCTCCAAATTGTGTGCCTGTACAAAGAAAGAAATGAGCAAGGTTAACTGGTATGTAATGATACGTGTTTTTGATACCTGCCAAGCTCAAAGAGTTTGATACACTCGTCATGACTGCCACTGGTACTTGCCTTCCCCTAGTATGACCATTTCTGCAGTTAGCTCTTCCATGGCAAGACAAATGGATCGATCGATAGATAGATAGATAGACAGATAGATACATAGATAGATAATTTTTAAGTGTACCATGTCTTTCAGATTGGTGACCTTCAATGAACTCTTTCAATGGTTGAGAGAAATAGTAGTGCAGGATATAAAGATATAAGACATCAGGGGTAACCTGGTTTTCTGTGTCCCTGGTCCTTGGTCTGCCAACTCAGCCCTGGCAGAGTACAAACACTAATGCCAGGAGTTAGTATCTTGAGCCTCATCCTGGACCAGTGGCATCAAGATCTCATGGTGCCCCAGGAACCCACTCTGTATTGAAGAGCAGGTGAGTCTGGAGAGAGGTTGTCTTCAGCTGTCTCAGCCTTTGATTAGGATGCTTTGGGATAAAAATGATAGAAAAAAAAAATCACCAAGCTAACTAAAGCTAATAGAGAATTTACTGATACATTTCTCTGAAAAACCCAGGGGCAGAGGGATTGGCTTTGGGCACTGGTGGATTTATAGGCTCTGACAAAGACACTGTGACCTGGTTTTCTTCTGCTGCTCCTCTTTGCTATGCTCTTTTTCAGCTTTCAGTCTTGGCTCAGCACAGTATCACAAGGGTCACTGCACATCAGCTGGGTGGGGGAGAGGGGACCCCCGTTCTTCTTGGAACTGGTTCCAGGGAACAAAGACGCACAGTGCTTTGATTTGTCTGGTGTGGCCACACTGACTGGGGACAGCGGGAGTCCACCCAGAGCCCAGGGACTGAGAGTGAAGAGGGAGTGGCTTCTTCAGGGACTATAAGGCGCCATCACCCAGAAAGGGAAGGGTGATATCAAGGAGACAAGCTACCTTGGGGACCAAAGGTCACAGCCTCTTGCTGCACTTCATACCGCCTCACTCCTGTGGTGCCCACCCACTTCTTCATTCTTCTTATCCTGCGAGGGCAGCAGAGACCTCCTTCTCAATGCTAGCATCAGGCTGCAAATCCTGTCCCACTTTCCCTGGGGCTCTTTATCCCTTCCCTGGTGGTGGTTTCTAGGTTTCCCTAACCTAGAGTTGGCCCCATATCCTGCAGGAGATGGTGGGGAGCGATGTGCTTTTTATTTTTGTTTATTCATTATTATTGTTTGTTTTGAGACAGGGTTTCACTATGTAGTTTAGGCTGGCCTTGAACTCAATGTATAGTCCAGGCTGAGCTTGAACTTGCAGTGATCCTCCTGCTTCAGCTTCCCAAATGTTGAGATTACAGGAATGGGTCACCACACTCAGTATGGGGGTTTTTTTGGTAGGATTTCTGGCTATGGCTCTTACTTGTGACTTCTTTCCACGAATCCACCTCTGCTCTCTGACCACTGTGGCCCTCTTTCTCCCATATGGCACCCCGCCTGCTCTATAAGGTTGGGCTCCTTAGTTTCTGTCAGCAGCCTGCCTTGCACTTGGGCTTTGGATTTCATTATCAGGTTCTCAGGAGGGGCATTTCTCTGTTCTGTGTCACTCCTGTTTGCTGCCTTCTCCTCTCCCCACATGCTCTGTCTCTCATACCCAGCCCCACTAGTACTGAGTCACCCCGAGGCTTGGTTGGTCCTGGAAGCATATGGGCTTTGAGAGCCTGGGTTCAGCAGCCTTCAGGGGACCTAGACAGGAACAGCCCTGTTCCCTTCTGGACAGTCTTCAGCTTTGACACTGAGTCCCTTCTCTGGACTTGTGACAGGAGAAAAACTCATCCTGTCTATAGATTTTAGAATGTAGTACTTTTAAAACACAAATATGTCTGTAGCTAGTCAGGGTAAAGTCCTGTAGGTAGTGTATGGACCAAAATATCCTGAGCTCAACAGAAGCAAGTGGAAGTGCTGTGGGTTCCCCAGAGGCCCACGAAGGGAGCCACAAATGGCCTCACTTCAGTGACACTGGATTGGGCACAGATCTCTGTCATCATTCTCAGGGCGATTCAGAATGCTTCACTCACTGGTTTTCCATTAAAAGCATTAAAAAAAAAACTTTTAGATCTCAGGATTAAGGAAAAAATTTGTTTCTTATTTGGCAAGTAATGAAGAAACCTGTAAAGATAAGGCTACCAGCTGATATTCATGGAGCCAGCTCTAAGGTCCGGGTGCTGTTAGAAGCTTTTGAATATCGGCTTGCCCTGGATCCTCACAGCCTTGCTATGAGCTGGATACCCTAATCCCTGCCTTTTACAGGTAACAGAAAGGTGGCAAGGAAGGGTAACATAATGTGTCCACAATTACATGACTAGTAAGCAATGGAACTGGGCTCACAGCAAGCTGACATGTGATGCTATGATCAGAACCATTACATTATATATAATGCTTAGATTTAGATACAGAGATTTGGCTCATAGGGAGGGCTTCAGCAACTGGTAGGGGGGCCGTGCCAGCAGTCCCAGCACCAGGAGTTGGCAGAGGCTGTCAGACTAGAGACTGGGCTCACCTAACCTAGATCAGACTCAGCCAGCTGCACCACTGAAGAGGAAGTTAGACGAGGGACATGGGGGCTCAGAGACAGGTAGCCAAGGTTGTACTAATAAGTGCAGGAGGTTGGCTGGAGAGCGGAGATTCTCCCTATCCTTAAAGTGCGGGAGGATTTCCTTCATCTAATGCCCATCTCACCTCTCTGTACTTACTCTGGAATCTATACCTGCTCTAGAGTCTGGACCTCAAAGCAGTCAACAGAGAAGTTTCCTGTGGGTTGGGGGGAGCACAAATGTGGTCAGCTGGAGCTCAGAAACCACATCAAAGTATTTATCGGGGATGAGCACCCCTGCGGGTCACACAACCCCATTGAAGAACTCAAGACATGTGCAGAGGTGAGAGAAAACGGGAAACAAGAAGTCAGAAAAGGAAGGAGGACAAGGTCAGCAAACGATAAAACCAAGGCAACTGTGGAGGGAGGTCAGGGACAGGCACTTCAACAATCACAGCTGTTGTCCCTTACTGTTGGTCTCTAGCACTCTGTATTGGGGAGAGATGAGATAATGGCTAAGCTTGATAACCTGGGCTTCCTGCCCTCAGTTTGCTCATTTTTAAAAAAATGAGTTCTGAGTGCAAGATGTCTTCCCCTAGGTAGAAAGAATTTTGTAACAAGACATTCAGAGGTACCTCGGACACTCAACCTACAAATATCTTGCAGAAAGAAAAAGAAGTGGTAAATGTCATCACAAACCCCCAGTTCACCTAGCCATCCCTGGAAATGGGACCTCAGAGGACAGAGAGAAGAGACAAGTGCTCAGAAAACAGGGCCTCTCCCAGCTAGAGCCAAAGATGTCTTACTTTGGTACCCAAGTTATAAGAAACAAGAAAAGCTGTAACTCATTGGAGAACAAAGGGAGGTACTGACCGAACAAGGTTCAGGACTGTATAGAGAAGCAAAGGTTGCACAGGACCCCAGGGTCAAGGCCCCTCCAGATCCTCAAGGTCAAGGTCCCCAGGATCAGGGCCTTCCCTGACCTTGACCTCCCCTTGGGCTTGGGTGGTGGGAGAGTTTTTTCCAAGTGCTCTGTGGGCAGCTGCTCTGATCCTCTGTCCGACTGAACCCCTCATCCTACTTCTTGCCTAGGATAAGCAAGTATAGGGCCTAGGTCTTGTGACCACTGACCACTCACTCAAATGAGAGGCACCCCAAGGTCTGCAGAGATGTCTCTTCATTTTTTTAAAGTTTATGTAACCAGAATTGGAATGAAAACTTTATCTTTTTAATTTTAATTTTATTGAGAAACAAATATGAATGAGACAATTTCAAAGCTGATTAATAAAAGTTTTGATAATCAATACATTGTACATTGTTATCTTCTTAGTGGTTATCCACAGTACAAGAAG
>NDGN011403412.1:0-15655 GCA_002564285.1 Tympanoctomys barrerae | reverse complement strand
GGATTGAACTCAAGCCTTTGCGCTTGCCAGGGAAGCACTTATTCTACTGAGCCATTTCCCCAGCCCCCCAGAAGAATCTTTCAACTTGTATTTTAGTATATTCTTAACAATCCAATTACAATAGTTATAACTCTATTAATTGCAAACAATATTATTATTGTTGTCAATAACTGCTGACACCATATTAAATGGAGAAAACTGAAAGCCTTTGCTCTAAAAATCAAGAACCGGGCAAAAGTTTACAATCAGCTCTGTTGCTTTATATAGTACTTGAAATTTAGCCACAGAAGGCAGCAAAGGGAAGGCAATAAAAGAAAGGAAAGTAATAAAAGAACGTAATAAAAGAAAGGTCAAAGAAAGAAAAACATTAAAGTATAAGTATTTACAGACTATATAATTATTAGAACACCCCAAAATTCCTATAACTAATAAATTTGGCAAGGTAATAGGATACACAATCAATATATCAATAACGAACACACCGAAATAGAAATGTGTAAAACCATACCATTGAAAATAGCTTCAGAAAAACAAATTATTAGAAATTAAGCAAACAAAATAGTAAAAGAACCCTAAAAGGAAATATAGTATTCTAAAGAAGGAGATCAAAGAGGATATGAAAACAATGGGAAAAAAAATCCCTTGTTCTTGGATAGACAGAAAAATTTAGTTAAAACTGTCATACTTTAAAAATAATCAATAGAAATAATTCTATCCTAGTAAAAATAACAACAGCATTGATGTAGAGAAAATAAATCCAAAACTTCATACAAAACCAGAAGACTGGCAAAAGTAATCCTGACCTACTGGCAAAAGTAATCCTGGCAAAAGTAATCCTGGGCAACAAGAGCAGAGTAGCAGTCATACCAATGCTGGATTTCAAGTTATATAACGAAGCTACAGTTATTAACAACAGCACTACCAACAATAACAACAACAACATATGTGCTTTGTTATAAACCACATAGGTGGAAAAATGGAATGCAATAAGCGATGCTGAAGCAACTCTAGTTGCCACATGGCCTTTGACAAAAGGGCCAAAGCAGAATAATAGATGAAGGATAGCCTCTTTAACAAACAGTGATACAAGAACATGTCTAAGAAGAAGTATGAGAAATATACGATTGATTAAGAACATGAAAATGTGTGCCGCATCTTTAGAGAAATGGGAATGAAAACAACACTGAAATTCCATCTTCTTCAATAAATCAAATGGTAATCTGGCATTGTCCATGGAAAGGGAAACCATTCTACAACCACTATGGAAGTTAAGATAAAGATTGCATAAAATTAAAAGTCAAAATTCTATTCAGCCCAGCTATTTGCCTGCTGGGTATCTTCCTAAGAATTAAAGAGCTCATATTGCAGTGGTACATGCACAGTGGTATTTACAGCTTTACAAATCATGATAGCTAAATCTTGATAATGTCCCATGTTTTCATCAAAAGATCAATAAATAAAAAAACTGTGGCATGTGTACACAATGCTGTACTACTCTATTGTGAAGAAGGATAACATTGCATCATTTGTAGGAAAACAGATGCATTTTGAGATCATAGTGTGGAGAAATATAAAACAGGCACACAACTCTAAATATCATATGGTTTCTCTTATTTGAGAACCAAATGATAAATTAATTAAAGACAAAAATAAAAGATGGATAGTATGCAACAGGGAGGTAGATTTTGCAAATTAAAAGGGTATCAAGATACAGAGGGAGGGAAGGAAGTGACAGCCTGGAGGACAGAGTTAAAATGTATTACTATATGCTATGCACATGTACACATGTACCAACTTCCCAAAAAAATATAATCACTAATTCCTACAAACATGAGCTGATGAAAATAAAAATTCTAAAGAGAAAAGGCTATGAAATTTGAGTCTGCATGGTGTATCACTCCTGTGCTGATAGAATAAGAATACAATTGACATCCAAATCACAACAATATACCTAATAATTTTTCTCAAATAGAAGGCAATAGATTATTATAAAATAATAAATTAAATCATAAAAATCCACCATATGTACTGTTATTTTTTTTCCTGTGTTTTAGGGAAGGGTCTACAAGGTATTTAGGGTCTCACTACTAGATTGGATTCATAGTGATCCTCCTGCTTACAGCCTCCTTGTTGATGCTGGGATTATAGACACGTGCCACCGCACCCATTCACCTTCTCAGCATGCCCCAGGGACGGGGCTGGCACCGCAGGCCCAGGGATCAAACCCCCGAACCCTGCACCCGCTTGCAGGTGCTTTGATCCACTGAGCTCTGTGGCCATCCCTTTACTGTTATTGACAATGATGATGTCATCAGATGTATCTAGCCTCTTAAACAATTTTCCAACTCAACTGCATCAATCAAATGCATCTGTGCTGGCCGTGCTAGCACTGTGTCCATAGAAATCCTGCAGGATATTTGACACCAAAAAACCCCAAAAAAGCTGGTTTTGATTTTTTGTCATCTACATCAGTAGGAAGTTGAAACCTTACTCATACAGGTATATCTCACTAACTATACTGAAGATTTATTTTTCTAGGTATTCAAAAACAAAATAGAATCAAATGGTATACATTTGCTATAAATGAACCATAAATTGTGGTTTACTCTCATACTAAGAAGAGCTCTTCTTTAAGACTTCAAAGAAACTGACTTTTTTTTTTCTAAATATGCAAGAAAACTACCAAACGCTTCCTACCATCATAAAATTCTAGGGCTGGTGAGATAGCTCTGTGGTCTAAAGCACCTGCTTAGGCAAACTCGGGCAAGTGCACAGGGAGTGCCGTTAGATCCCCAGCACCATGTGCTGTGCCAGCGCTGCCCTCAGGGTTAGCTGAGCCAGCCACCAAAAAATAAAATAGAATAGAATAAAATTCTAACAAAGTATTGCGAAATGATTTACATATTTGTTTGCAGGACTGTAATCAACCAAACCTAGAAAACAAATTCATTTTCTTCAACTCTCAGCAAAATATTTTATTTATTTATTCATTTATTTATTTGGCACTGGGCATTGAACTCAGGACCTAGCGCTTGCCAGGTATGCATTGTGCCACAGAGCTATTTCTCCCCAGCAAACTGTTCTAAATAGTACTATTATTATTATTTTTCTAAATATAAATCAAATTGGCTTATTTCAGTTTCATAGCAATTCCTAATGCAGAACATATAAATACTTTGTGAGGAAAGGTCTCCTAAATATCCCTTTTGAATTATTGACTTTCACGTATATTCCCATGGAAAATAAATGGCATACAACCAGTAATCAATCAAAAAAATATTTCAAGTCCTTGCGTTTTTCTAAGAGGCCAATTTCCTTAGCTGACTCTCAATTTCCCATTTGAACAATTCTATTAACCAAGTCATTTACTATCTAGAAGTCACTACTTTGAGAGTGACATGGATCATTCGTGAAGGGAGGACATCACCCAAGAAAACTGGACACTGACAAGCACTGCCGGAGGTTCTCAGGATTGAAGAAGTTAATTTTAGAGGGAAACTCTATAGTGTCCCAACATCAGCAAGCAAGTGCTGGAACTGCATAAGTAAACACTGTCAGGTTTGATCAGGTTAATAATTTTCACTTTCACTGAGTATATAGGATGCCTGGACAACATAGTTGTGCTTTAAAACATATGTTAGAAACAAGGAGGTATCAACTCCATAGGTCACCAGCAATGGTACACTACGTGTAGATATTAGTGAGATACAATGACTCTTGCCCCATCTTCAGGTTCGTGCCTCACTGCATTGCTGGGATTTCATGTAGCATGTGCAGAGAAGACATACAGTTTTATTTTTAATTGTACATAATTATTTTGTTTCCATATCACCTTGAATGCCATATGTTATGCATATCTAGAAAATGATGAAATACCTATTCCCATTTTTTGTCAATTACTTTATTGTAATTAACAGAGGTACACAAAGGGTAGGCCCCAGGATATCTTGTGGCTTGCATGGTTTCCCACACGAGCTAGAGCACAGGATAAGCAGCTTGTGCTGCTGATTGAGAATTTCATAACTTCAGTCCCTGTTAATACATTGAAAATACAACTGTGCATGCTCCCTCTACGTGCCCCTCTGAAAAAGATGTGTTTTTAGCATTCACTATGCTCTCTGGAATTTAGTGCCACTAGAGAAAAGCAAACGACTAGTAGGATTTCCAGATAGAAAAATGCCACATTACCATAGCTAACATAAATCTTTTGGTGCTGCATCTGTATTCATTTGGAGACCACTATTACACATGGTGCCTATATAAATTTCCAATATATATAATATGACAAGATGGTATCATATATATATATATATATATATATATATATATATATAAAATTTAAATAGATGCATGATATTCTGGATATTTCTTAATTTGAAACCTACTAGTATTCAGATATTTAAATTATTTTAACATGTTTTAAGAGTAAACACAAGAAAATTTTGTTTTATTTTTTTTTATGTATCTGGTACAGGGTCTCACTACAAAGCTCGGACTCCTAGTGATCCTCCTGTCTCAGCCTCCCCAGCCCTGGGATCACAGGCCTGCAGCACTACCCAGGAATCTGTGGTCAGCATGCTGCTCCTCTCTTCCAAGGCTGGCATGGCAAGTGGTTTCAGGGATCAAAGCTAGGTTCCTGTGATTGCCAGGCAGGCGCCTAGACCACTGAGCTATCTACACAGCCCTACGCTACACATTTTTATATGAAAAATTAAGTGATATTTTAAAAATGGCTGGCTACCATTTCTCCTCCCAGAAGTTTTTCTCAGGCAGTACCTCAAGCACGAGAGCCGAGCCCTCTGCCACTAGCTCCTTTAAAAAATAATTAATTGAAAAAAAAAACTTCAATTAAATAGATTTGTGAAAAGTAAAATTTCATTTTTATACACAACATACATCATGGATTTATTTGAATTATTCTAGTCCACCAGATATTAGGCTACTTTTATTTTATTTTTGAGCTTGGGTAGGATGTTATTTTTATTTTATTACAATGTCAGTTTAAACAGAAGAACTCTGAGAACACTGACATTCTCGCAGCGTTAAGTCTCCCATGGATGACCATACCATATCTCTCCGCTTACTCGGTCTTCTTCTGTATCCTTCTTAGTGGAGCAAAGTGGCTCTTGCAGTTTCAAGGATGCAACCTTGATGAGGAGGACTAGCTGCCACTTCTTCCTCGCAGCTGACTGGACCGTGTGTGTGATTGCTGAATTAGAAAAGGCCATTTGGGGTCACACTTGGAGAGTGGGGGAACGCACAGGCGGAAAGGGCGCCGTGGGGTGAGGAGTCCTGACCCCTTCTAGCCCTTTACTCCCCTGGGCTGCATTTCGGTAAAAAGGAAACGACAATGCTTAGTGCATGTATTTTTGTTCTCTTTAGTGAACATTCAAAATTCCTTTCAAAATCTATATACCATATTGAGCAGAAGTCGGTATCATGTGAATATGTAGTGAATACCCCTGTGTCTTTTGGTTTTATGTCCTTTTTCTCATGTCAATATTCAAATGTAGAGTGTTATTTTTCTCATTGCTGAGACAAAATACCCGACACACAACTTAAATAGTGGTCCTCTGAGATACGC
Organism: Tympanoctomys barrerae; assembly: GCA_002564285.1. NCBI lineage: Eukaryota > Metazoa > Chordata > Mammalia > Rodentia > Octodontidae > Tympanoctomys > Tympanoctomys barrerae. Next base: position 10,071 of record NDGN011403412.1, on the reverse strand, counting down.
CACTGGAGCTTAAGATTTGTGTGATTATGCAAATATTATGTTAGATGCAAACATCAGGCTAAAACTATGCATAGAACTAATTTTGCACATCTGTTAAAGTATTAGGTTTTGACTCATTTGGTATAACCTGCTTTAACACTCCCTTGTGAATGCTCTTTTACAATGTGTGGATTTTACAATGTCAAAGCTTAAAGAAAAGGCCAGCTAGATAGCTCAGTGGACTAAAGCTCCTGCTTAGACAGAGTGCAGCTGCGAGGGTTTGATCTCCAGTGTGCCTTGCCAGCCCCAACCCCAGGAGGCACGATGATGATTGAGACTGGGCGTGGTGGCATGTGCCTGTAATCCCAGCACTCCAGAGGCTGAAAACTGGGAAATCAGTATGAGTCCGATCTACATAGTGAAACCCTGTAGACCCTGAAAACCCTGTACCAAATACATTTTTTTAAAAAAAAAAAAAGCTTGAAGAAATGAATGAGACATTTATTTTGCTTGAAAAAAAATCTGCATGTTTTGCACTTCCTTATAAAAATCAAAAATTTTTTATACACTATATTCAGGGAGGTTAACATCTCTCCCATGGTTTGCTATGACAAAATCTCAAGAAATAATGATGAAGATGCCCTGCTTTTTGAGAGCTAATATTCAGGAAAATGCACAGATATTGAAACCTAATTATCACACCATATCATGAATCCCATAATGGAAAACATCCCCAGATAGATGTTTCATAGAGAAATGTAAAACATGAATACATTTCAACTTATCAGATTGTGCTTATACTACATCATTCCTACATGTTCCTTAAAACTCTCACCTACTTTTTATGCATGCAAAGCATTACATTCACTTCATCACAATTCATTGTGATGTGTTAAGTAAGGCGAAGTATGTTAAAAATGAAAACACTGGAAATATATATTCTTATTATATAGGGAAAAGAAACCCAAATTAAATTATGTGCTTACTACGGTTAGGCAGATGATTGCATGAAGATCATTTAAAATGTTCTTTAAGTGTCTCTGTTAGGCTTTGTCGGCCTTTTAGTTCTTGTTTCAGTTTTTCATAGTGATTTTTGGATTTGCTTTTACCTATAGATGAATGAATCAAAAAAACCACAAAAATAAGGAAAGGCAGAGATTAATGCAAAGCCAATAAATGCAAAAATTCAATGAAATAAAGCTAAGATGTTTAAAAAATATGGAAGAAATTACCTGAATGTTGAAAAATGCATTATGAAGGTATATACTAAAATGATAAATAATGAAATAACCTTCAAGTGTATTATGCAATAGGAATACAGCATCGTGTGCTGGAAAAACATTTAAAGTAATGGGGGAAATGGATTGAAGGATGGAGTACTGAAGGGCCCAAGTTCTTGACCATGAGCTCAGAAAATATTGATAATATTTTAAATTCAAGATGACTATAAATGAAGAGGGTAAAGAGTTCTCAATAGAATTGTATATAAGAGCAAGTAGTAAATTCAGAAAAATCAAGATTTAAGCTACACTCATGTCAGCAAAATAGGAATGGAACCTGCATTAATACTTTATTTAGATATTGTTTCCTCCTTGTCTTATTTCTAAACTATTCACAAGAGTCAGGCTGCTAATAGCCATTGTACTATAAATGAGGTAGTGCTGTGCGCAAGCCCTATGTTGTCCCGTAGCTTCAACCCTCTAAAAGAAGTATCTGGGTAGAACAAACACTTCTGAGGTACCGACTCTACGCTTCTGGATATTTTTGCCAAAAATCCTGATCTAATCTGGATTAGTCTCATGCTTATAAACCATGTATTTGCTCAAAGGAATAGCCAAAGGAAATTGCTGATTGTCTAGATATCCTTTAAGCCTGCTTGACAAAGACAGATTTTTTTAGGCTTATGGACAATCGTTTCTCTTAATAAAGCATATACGAGCAGTAAATTCTTGCAAACAAGTCACTCAGCCCTTTTGATCCCCAAACTCTGAGTTACTGAGTCAGAATGTGGCCGTAGCAGTCATCTTCTTCTCTCCAAATAATCATTGCCAGTATTTACTCATCTCACATAGTTATTCAAAAAGCACAACTGACAAATAGAGGATTTACTAAAAGATTAATTTTTTGACATAAAAAGGTCTTATTTCTAGCATGATAGCACACACTAGTAATCCAACCACACTGAGAGGATGAAGAAAGAGGATTGAAAGTTTAAGCCCAGTCTGGACAACTTAGTGACTTAGCAACAACACCTGGTCTAAAAGTAAAAAAAGGAACAAATAGCTTTACCCTGCACTCATCGGACTTAGCACAACAGCAGTTCCCAGCAGCACCAAAGGTTATATTAACGCCACCAGTTACTGTTGACATGAATGGATTTGTAAAGATGGTTGAGATTGGAGTGGAAGCTGTTTTCCTTGCAATGTTAAGAGCTAGATGAAAGATGCTGAAGAGCTCTCAAAATCGCACATTGAGAAATTAACTGCTGCGCTTCTTTGGAAGGATACACACTCCTGACTTGACAAAGCTGGAGAAGATAACTTTAAGCAGGGCATTGTCAGATCACAGGTGCCGTCTGCTTGGAAGGAATGTGAGTGCCGTGCCAATCCAATGTTACTTATATCTTCCTGTACACTTATGCTAAGAAATTATCCCCAAAGGAGTCTTATCAGTATTGCTTGAGGTCTCTTACTGTGTAAGTTCAGATTCTTCAAGAGGCAGAAATCAAGGAAAAACGAAAAGATCAACAGGTTTATTGCTAGAAACTTTGAGACCACTATGCATGTTTAAAACTTTTGGGTGTATGTGTGTGTAGTGTTTACTCAGAGTGGTCCTCCTGATTTCTGCCTCCCTAGTGCTGAGATTACAGGCATATACCACCAAGCCCAGACTAAAACTTTTAAAGATAGGATCACCAAGATTTCCAGGCCAGCCTGAACTACATAGGAAGACCCTGCCCATCCAAGTGACAAAAACAAAACAAAATAACAAAACTTTTGAAGACATCAATGTACAATTTAACTACCATTGTTGAATTCCTATCATTTTGTTTAGTGAAATTCTGTATCATATCTACTGTGGATTTTGTTCACAAATATTATTTGCTTTTCTAAAAATATTTTTTAAATAAATAAGAGACAGGGAAAGAAGAGGTTTCACATAGAATGAGTCTTAGCCTCGCTAGTCATTAGATAGCCCAAGATCTCAGATTGCATTGTCCACAAAGATATGATACATGGTTAAGAACAGGCTGATTCCATAATTTCTCATTTTGTTACTCAAAGCCCATGAGAAAGTACAAAAGAGCATATTCTTACTAGGACTGTGGAGGTAGTAGTTGACTGCTTAGAGTTTTTCTGCTAGCTACTCTGTGCAAGAAATTCTCTGGTGAAAGGAAATCTGAAAGAAATGTTGGGCTAGGGAGATAGCTCATTGGAATAAGTGCTTGTCTGGCAAGTGCAAGATCCTGAGTTCCATCCCTGGTACCACCAAAAAAAAAAAAAAAAAATTGTAAACTCCTTTTAGGGCCAGCTAAATAGCTCAGCAGATTAAAGTGCTTGCAAGCAGGCACATGGGCCAGGGACTGATTCCCGGGCCTGCCATACAGGCCCCACCTCCTGGGCACAGGAGATGATGATTGAGACTGGGTGTGGTGGCACGCGCCTTTAATCTCAGCTCTTGGGAGGCTGTAAACAGGAGGATTATTACAAGTCTGATCTAGTAGTGAGACCCTGAACATCCTGTAGACCCTTCCCTAAACCACAAAAGGGGGGCTAGGGAAATGGCTCAGTGGAATAAGCGCTTCCTTGGCAAGGGCAAGTGTCACAACCCAGTTCAATCCTGGTTCCACCAAAAAAAAAAAAAAAAAAAAAAAAAAAAAGAAGAAGAAAGAATTGTCTCCATGACTGGTAAACTTAGAGAAAAGAATACAAAAATATTTTTGGATATAAAACTTGGGAATGAGGAATGGGGCTGCAGCTTAGATATAGAACACCTGCATGGACATCCCACACTCCAAGTTTGCTCTTCAGAACTGCTGAAAATGAAGGTGAATGCAAACAAACCTCTATTTTGCAATAGCTTCCTCTCAAAAGAAAGCCACATCTCTCCGGAAGCTTTCTGAAGACTGCACTAACAGCAACACGGGGAGCCAAAGTCATTTTCTCAGATTATGACTATTGCCTGGAATCATCCTCCTTCATTCAAAAGCCCCACCAGCATGTCACCTTCGGGGATTTGTAACACTGCTTGCCCCTGTTCTATTGCCTTCCTTTGACATTAGTTTTCTCCGTTACCAATCTCATCACACTTGATGAATTTATAATTAATATACAAAAATCATGGTTTTATTTTTTCCAATTTCTCCTATAAATAAAAAACATATTATTGTTATACCTATATAATGATGTTCATTTTAAAGACAAACATAATGTGACAGCATTCATTGTCTCATTTTATTTTTTTTCAATGCAGCTATTCGTTTGTAACCATATTAATTGTTCAGTGTTCAAAAGATAGAGGCAAAGAAAAAAAAAGATAGAGGCAGGAGGGCAGGTCAAAAAAATGTGTTATGAACATGTACCAACTTCCCAAAAAGAATGTAACGATGTACTCTAATATGTACCAATAAAGATTAAAAGAAGAGAAAGAAGGAACATTTAAAATGTACTGTTTTATCATGATGCCCTAATATATTTTGGATGTTTTAAATTTATCTTATAATGGTAAATTTGGACTTGTTTTTATCTGGGATCTTTTCAAGTCAAATGTTTAGTATTTGTTCAAAGTCCTGGAAAACCTAAAGTCTCTTTAAGTTTATTAATCTTTTGCCTAATGATGTATTCCAAACTTTTAAGGAGCTTGTGACCTCTACCTTTTTCATTTACCTTCAATAATTCTTTACCTCAAATTTCATGTAGGGATACTGATCTTGGATGTAATACAGTTCAACATACAGTGTTGTAGATTTGCATTTCTTTAGCTATGCTGTTCTCTGTGATTTGACCCTCCCATAAATTTTCATTGTGCTCAACCTAATAAGAATCACACAAATACTCAAATTCTTGCACAAACTAATGTTTCCACCAGTTGGATGCACATTCTCTTCCATTCTATGTGCTTCCCAGATTCTAGGTATGTACTTACCTTACCCTGTGGTTTTTCTGGTTGAGAATGAACATTTGTTTATATGTTGACAATAAGACTAAATTTAAATGATAAATGTGTTTTACCAAAAATTACACACTATTTCAGAAACAATTTTAAATTCTACTCACCAAATGTTATTATTATAACTGTAGAAAGCTCTAATGTAACTACAAAAATTGCTGCAAGTAGCATCCTACTTTCCGAAGAGCTTATAAAGTGAATTAGAAAATGTGAATCAATGGCATTGGTACTCTTTTTGTAACAACACAGCTGAACTTACTACTGAATGATTTATACCTAAAGTTCCTTAAAAGAATTAATTAATAATTTTCTATTAAAATATATAAAATAATTATTTGAATTTTCAGTTACATCTCTACATTGAAAGAGTCATTTGGGATAAATAAAAGGTTTTAAATTACTGTATGCGGATGGCAATACCAATTTCTATGCAATCTCCTTTTTAGTTAGCATAATGATTTATTAGTATAAAAGAAGAATATCCACTTTCAATATTTAAGACATCCCGATATGCAATTACAAAAGTGTGACATACTCATATTTTAAACTTTCTCCATTACTGTATATATTTACTCTGCTTATCTCAACTTGTGTATAACTTTGCAATGAATCTAACAAGAAAGATATTGGAACCTAATTAATCAGGAAATGCAAGATGCCATGAAGCTGTTGTATACCTGGCAGAATTGGTAAAACAGCCCCTTTCTACCAGCAAGACGAAGTCATATTTCACAGTTACGATGCAATTACATTGTTATTTCACAGCTGTCAAAAAGCATAGTCTTGAAATATGACTTTTTAAAGTATATACTTAAACAACTCCCTCAACATTTTAACTAAGAATCTTTTAGAGACTATGAATACAACAACCAGAAGTGTTTTAAATACAGGAAAAAGAACCAATAAAAATAGTTTTATGTGATTTTGATAGAATTTTTACAATCCTTTTTCTAGACTCAAGGTATATTAAGGAGCTTTTCATGTATATCAAACCAAGCACATAAAGCAATGGTACACAAGTCCAGCTATTTAACAAAGACAAATTTCAAAGATGATCAAAATAAGTAAATGTAAAATATTAGTAAGCTGTATTTTTATAATAAATTTTAATTTTTATAATAAGATACACAGTAAATAAAAATGCAATATGAAAAGATTTATAAGGAGATTTGGGCTAAAAATTATCTGAGTAAAGAACCACATGGGAATCAAACTGATTTTGCCCTACAGATTATATACCATAACATCCTCTACAGTCATTAAAAATGGACTGTAAATTAAGCTCTTAAACTCATAACAGGAAGTAGAGATAACTGTAATTAAGAAAAAGATTCAAGTGTCCATGATTCAAAGCATAGGCTAAATTCTTAGAAGCCAGGCAGTATTTTATGGTTCTAATTGCAGACAGAAATAATTTCACTGGTTATGACAAGCAGAGAAAATATTCCAGAGCATAACTAAAAATAAGCATTTTTGGAATTTCAGATTGATATCCCTTATAAAATTACTGCAGGGCAAACAACATCCCCTTGGGATCAGTACAGTGAGCCCTGAGATTTGGATGCTGAAACAGTCTCTGCGTTGAAAGCAAGTTAGGCTGCCATCACTCTGCCATTTGATGTGATGGATACTGAGACAAAAGCTCTGAGCTATTACTTGTCTTTGCAGTAATTGGTCATTTCTTACTAAAAGATCATTGAAGGAATGAGGGATAATAGGTGCTTCTGGCTGTCTCAGTGAACTATCTTGTTTTTAAAGGGTGATCTTCATTATAAGCAGTTATTTCATTTACATCTGTGTAGTAACATCAGTTAGCATTAGAAATACAATCTTTGGTAGGAGCCAAAAAAGCAAGAAAAAGAAAAATTTATAAGTTGTGATACAATTTTCAGCATTGGCTACTTGAAGGCAAGAAAAATTACATATTATATTTAGAGATACATACAGATATATTTAAATTGATTAAGTTAATTAAGAAGAGTAATCAAAAAACACTCTGAAAGATTAATACCTATTTATTGTGTGAAAGTCTATAACATAAGGGGCCAGGGAGATAACTCAGTGGAATAAGCACTTGCCTAGCAAGTGCAAGGACCTGAGTTCAATCCCCAGTTCTGCCAAAACAAAACAACAAAAAAAAGTCTACAACACAAGGCTGCACATAGATAAAGACACTCAATCCACTCCAAAGCAGGCTGTTTCTCAAACAGTGCTCATGATTCTTTAACTATAATCTGCATGAGCAAATAAAAGAGGCAAAACCTAAGAGGAATGGAGTGCTGAAAAATATATTAGAGTAAATTACACTGTCACTACAACTTAGAGCATGCATACAGTGGTAGCTACAGTAGTAAAATATGTTGGTTCCATAAATTGCTCCAAAACTTAGAAGCTTAAAATAGCAAAATGTTAACTATCGCTGAGTTTCTGTAGCTCAAACAAGTTTGCTCGGCCTAGCTGGGTGGCGGTGGCACACGATAACTCATCGGGCAGAGTCCAACTGTCAGCTGGGCACGCTGCTCACCTAGTGAAGCATCTGCTTCAAGGTCACTTGCACATGGTTTAGGAAGCCTGAAAGTATTCATTTCTAAGCTCCTCATGTGCTTGACATAAAGGCTTAGCCCTCACCATCAGTGCTTCCACAGACCTCAGCTCTTGCTATATGAGCCCCGTTGTGAAGCTATCCATCATATCATTTGGATTTCCTCAAATATCAGCAACCAAAGATAGAAGGAAGAACACTCCAGAAGGAAGCTGCAGTGCTTTTATGAGCTAATATTAAAGCTACACTATCACTTCTGCTTGTGATACTGCTGAAGAGACAGAGCTGGTGCCATGTGGGGTGGCAGTGGGCAAGAATAGGAATACCAAGTCACAAAACTATTATTTTTAAAATAAAGACTGCTTACTGAAGCAGCATTACTGAGAATTTATACATATTTCCCTGTTGTTTAAAATTGCATACACTATTTTGAAAAGGGATTAAAATAAAATAAAGGAAATCTTTATATACTCCTGTTTCACCACTTTAAAAGGTGTACCATTTGTGAAGGAATTCCTCACACATAATAATAACTGTATATAACAATCAGTAATAACGTATATTAGATGTAATACAATAATTGACTATAATTTTATCTATTATATCTGATGCAGTTTAATCTATTCAAGTTCCTTTCCAATAAGTTTAGCACTGATATCATTGAAAACTAGAAATAGATATTGAACTATTTCTTTGACATGATAGGAAAATCTAACAAGAACTGTACTAAAGCTTAATTGCTTATCTTCTTTCAAATTGTCTTCGGATACCCTGCCTTGCATTTTAATTTAATTAATTTCATGTGATTGGGTGCAACAGGAGTGCTGAGTGCATGAACACGATAGTTCAGCGTAAGTGGTCACTTTATTTTGAGCAGTGATGAAGGAGGAACTTTGAAATCTGCTCCAAACAACACTGACCTTTTGAGCTATTCCCCATTTGGGGGAAATTCAAAACTTAAGAATCAAAAGTTACATTGTTGATTCAAACACTTGGATATCCTAAAAAGATGGAATTCTAGCATTTCTATAAATTTTTATATTCATTCTTTTTTAAAAAAAATCCATGGGAATACTGCAGTCAGAACTGGAATAGAATAGGTGATCCACTCACATATAGGTACAGAAAAACAATTACACATAAAATTTCTGAATGACAAAACCTATAATTTTAGACATATAAAATTATTTCAGATATTGAATTTAATTTTGTTATGGTGTGTGTCTAGTTTTTCCCCCTAAGCCTCATGAGTCATGGGGTAGAGTTTGTGATTAAATCATGACCCACGGGGATTATGGGTGTGAGTACTACACCCGGTCTGGGGCAGATAGCCTGAATACAACTTAAAGGAGATAGACTTGCTCTCTGTTGCTGTTTTCACCACTGCATCTCCCTTTTGCTTCTTTGCTCTTTGCTACTGCCTTGAAAGATTACTCTCTGCCTTGTGCCAGTCTGCCTAGTAACCAGCTGAGTATGGACTGAAACCTCCACTAACTGTGAGCTACATAAACTTTTCCTTCCTTCATTCTGAGTGTTGGATATTTGTTCCAGCAATGAGAGAAGAGTAACTGAGGCAAATTTGACCTTTTAAGTCTCAGAGGAGTAAGAGACACAAAATATCAATAAAATTCTGGTTAGTGTTTTTGAGATTTCATCTTACTGACTTTATGCACAGAATTCATTTAATAATGCTGATTTAATTCTGAAACCAATACTCAAAGAATATAAAGCTATTTATTTACTATATTTAGGTTAGATCACCAGTGCTTATTACTAATACATAGCATTGAAGAATTAAAATAGATGCTTCATAAATTTTAGGCCTCATTTTAAGAATTACTATCTTCATTTCTTTTGCTACACTTCTGATCATTTAGTATACATCTCTCCTTTACAAAAGGAATACAGCTAAATTAGAAAAAAATTATCATTTATAAGAACATCCTTTAATATATCCTAGAGCATAACTATAGGCAAACCTAAGTAACCATAGAATCACAAATTTCCTAAGAAAGACAGCAAGGGCAATGGGTGACACTGAATGTTGTCATTTGCAAGGATATTTGGCAAGCATAATTCATATAAGAATTATTATTTCATAGCACAAAAAGGTATTTCAGGGACTTGGGATAGAGCTCAGCAGTCTATGGGCCTGCCTGACAAGTGCAAGGACCCGAGTTTGATCCCCGGTACTGCATGCTGTGCCAGCCCCAGAAACATGAGTGTTCCATGCCAGCCACCAAAACCAGGAGTGGTGGCACAGCACACACCTGTAATCCCAGTGCTGGGGAGGCTGAGGCAAGAAGATCGCTATGAGTCTGAACTGCATAGCAAGACCCTGTATCAAATAAATAAATAAATAAATAAATAAATAAATAAAT
>NDGN011403404.1:0-11338 GCA_002564285.1 Tympanoctomys barrerae | reverse complement strand
AAAATATCTGGGCAAAGTATTTCTTTTATCAGTTGAGCTTTAGTTAATGACTGAGGATTGTTATCCTATAATTTTTAAATGCCTTAGTTTATACACTTATGTACACTGAAGCTAAACTTACTCATATAATCAGTTCCCAGAGCAAAAACAAATAACATTACCAGTGAGCAGAATACATTAACAGTCAGTCTGTGTCATTCTTGTCTCATTTATCACTGTAGCCTGCTGATAAACCATGTAACTCAGAACTAAACCAATGAAGTATACATGTGACTGCCTAATGATATGGTCTATATGCCCAAAACAGTGGGTCAAGATGAACCAAACTGTCCATGTCAGGTAAATGTGAAGGCTTGTCAAGACACTCAGGACTGGATTGAAGGCTTGCACGTGGATGGTCATGTGGCAGAGATATGACCAATTTTTTAAAGAGATTTGGGCCTAAGGATTCAATCAAATTTTTATAAACACAAACATCTCACAAATATCTCTGCAATTTATAACTGAAGAAAATGCATCCATGAACTTCCTCAAGAGAGAAGACAAGATAGTCTGCCTTTGAACTGCTTAGAGTTTTTCCAATATGAAATTATCTTCAAAAGATGGATTTCACAATTCCCTGTGACTACCAAAGTAAGGGGGCACTCAAATTTCTTGTACAAAATGCTATAGTGTTACATGTAAACTACTCATACCATCTTAACTACTGTAAAAACATCTCTAGGTTATTATAACACCTTGTGCAACATAAATGCTATGCAAACAGTTACAGCTCTGTTTTGTTTGTTTTTATGACAAAGTCTGTATATGTACATCAAACCAACCAACCAACCACATATGCAAGATTTTAAAAAATTTTTTGATCAATTGTTGATTGAATGCACAGGTACAGGACATGTGGATGTGGAGGCCACTTAGATGTTACTGTTTTCTTATAGCTGCATTCATCTGTTGTGGTAATAAATCCTAGACATTCCTATAACTTTTTGTTGACTCCTGTTAGTTCTTCCAGCAAAACCAAAGAAAGTGAATGGTCAGAACATCCCTGGGATAACTAACACCTCATAACCGCTCTACTAGCTTTCTTACAATTATTGCCTTCTCTCAAATACGTTGTCCAAAATCCCAACAAAATAGAGTAGTTTTGCCTGTTTTCAAATGGTGTTTATAATCACATATTCTGTACTTTTGTACCTGGCTTTTTTCATTTTTCATTTGTCATTGTTTATATATTATTCCCCTGATCATAAGTGCTTCCACTGCCACCCAAATATATGTATTTTCTCATTAATTTTAGCACCACCCCTAGATTCATGTCTTGAACTAAAGACCTAAGTGAAATAATGTATTTAATACACAAATTAAAGAAACAAGGTTAGAGGAATAGGGGAGTGAGGCAAGGGAAGGAAAATAGCCAATGAAGGATAGGATATCCAGGGCTTACTACTTTGGGTGACCATGGCTTAATCCAGTGAGGTACTCTGAGAACTATCTAGAATACATGCTTCTGAGTTAATTCACCCAGTAGGATGAGGTAGCTGGGTACTTATGTATGATTTCCTCCAGTTATTGTGCTAAGGCTTCTCCTGTGTTGTGTTGGGACATGCATGTTCATTCCCTAACACTTTTTTCATGCCTCATTCTCAGGAAAAGAAGTTTATCTCTTGCCACATCAAGAAATAAAAATCAGAAGTGCTGAAAGCTGGAAGTCAGAATTGTTTTGGTACTGAGTTATTTAAGATCAGTTTTATTACATGGAATGCTGAAGAGGAGTGTGAAAAAGAAAAGTCTTGAGGGATAAAATACCGTGTACAAAACTTCATTTTCTTTTATATAAAAAGGTCTTGACTGCTTAATGATTCTACCCAGATAGCACTCCTAAAATTTTTCCTTGCACTTACACATACCACTATTTGGATCTTAGAAATGGCATTAGCTATGGAGCGCCAATGGTGCAATCTTTCAGCACATGGTACTTACACAGAAATGACACCTGCTAGTATTAACCTTATTTGCTAGGGCCCCTTAATTAAAAAATATGAAGAGGGTATGAGTCATAGAAAATCTCGATGAAGTAAAGTTGTAAAACTAGAAATTCATTCTTCTTTCAAATTTAAATAAACCTGATGTTGTCAATGCAAGGTTAGAATGCTGCTCCTTGATGTAAGAGACTCAAGCTACTGGTTTCCTTCTGCCCTGTAAAGCATGGCTTTCATTTTGAAATTGTTTTATGGTCTCTCATTGCAGCTGGAGCACCAGCCACTCCAGACTTTCGTTACTGTTTGAAGGAGTTTTGAAGAGGAGTTGCGGTCTACTTCCTGGAAGTTGCATATTCCACTCTGGCTCATATTCCATTAGGAAGAACTTTGACAAGTGAACAGAATTAGCTGCGAGGGAGGCTGGAAAATAAGCATTTTTTTTCTATATGGCTATATGCTCATATATAATAAAGGCATTACTTCAAAAAAAGTGGGAAGAGAGATATTTGGTACAACTGTTATTTCCCTTTATATGTCCAAAACTATGAACTATGCATTTTAAAAAATTTAAAAGGTAAATAAACACCAGAAAAAAAGTTTTAACTTATGATAACCATTATTGGAATGAAAGAAAATCAATTGCTGTTTTCCTTAGATACTTCCTGAACTCATAGTTTTCTCAAAATCTTATCACTATAAATATATAAAATCAAAACATACAAGCAAGTATCATGGACCCACCTCTGAGGAGTGTATGTGTATATGTGTCTGTGTTGTGTGCTTATCTGGGAATAGACATAAATTATAATTTTACAATAAGTTCTTTTTCTGATATTGGACATGTTTTATAGCATTATACAATTTTAACCAGATGAATAAGTTGTATGAACATATATTTTTAAAAATGGATTTTTTTTCTGTAAGTGCAATTTCTCCTATTCATAGTATCTCAAGTCAAGCCATTCATTTGACTGTTCAATCTGAGTAGTATTTAATTCATAATAATTTGATAAGCATTTTAAGTCCAAGGTTCTTACAAAGTCTTTCAGAAAACTGAATGAGTGTTTTCTTCCGTAATTTTATTGAGAAACAAATAGCAATGAGACAGTTTCAAATCAAATTGGTAGAACAGTTCCAATAATTAACACATTGCATACTCTCTTCATAGTGATTGTTTGCTGTACAAGATGTTGAGCTGTAGGGGACTCTTGTCAACAATTTCTGACACTCCCAGTCAAGCAGAAGACCTAATACTAATATGGACTACTAGAATGAGTGGTTTTTAAAAGGGCACAGGAGAGACATTTTCAAGGTAGACCTTCCTTTCTCAAAGAGAAACAGACCATTGCCATTGTTCTTAAATTTCAGAGACAGATTTTTATGGTTAAAAATAAAACTATAGGTCTCTTGATAAGAAATATGGGCAAAACCCGAAAAATTTGTAATCCTCCTTCAAAAATTCATCTTGTAAAACCAGAGGCACAGTTTTTTTTTCATACTGATTGGCCTCATCTTTCTGGAGAACAAAAATGGAATCCATCTGGACATTTGCTAGCTGAAAGCAGATGGAGTTACACCATGTGCTGCCGAGCCACTCTCTCTGTCAGAATCCACCAATGGTGTTTTTGCAAGAATGATATTACTGTAAGCCTGTGAAATCATTTTTCTCTCATAAGTTAACTTCAGATTTGTTATGGCTTGACTTCTCCAGGGTAGAAATAAAAGTTTCTTAAATATTCTTTTTGAAATAACTATTCTTCTTAAAAATTGAACTTAACTAGTTTGACTTTCTATCTTGGAAAGTACTGGAGTAATTTATTAAAGGCTTATTTTGGGTGACCTTGAAAGTTAATATGTGTTTATTACAATAAAAATTTTAAGTGAATTATATCAAAGCAAATGAGCTGTCTCAATTGAATAACATGTTCATTGCATATAAAATTAATAACTTCATCTTTTTGTGTGCATCTTCTTCAAATCCTCATTGTTATACAACTTAGGTCTATATTTACACCAGTCTTGAGGACCTATCTGATATTTTTTCTTCAGTCTGTCTCTTGCTATCATCTGATTTTATCTTCATTTTCTTTACTATTGATCACATTGTTTCTTTGTTTTCTGGCCCATCTATCTCCACTCTACATTATATACTTACCAAATAGGACAGCCTATTGTTATTTTCCCTAGAAATGCAAATTAGTTTCTTCCAAGTCTCACAAAAGAATCTCTTTATCTACTATCTTTTGAATATTGTAGGAAGCTCATTTCATTTCAGGCCCACACTCACTTCATTAACACTCTTAACCTTTCTTATGCAACTTTTCCATGCTGTCATAAAAAGCCACATTAATATTGATTCATTCAGGCTGACGAGATAGCTCAGTGGTCTAAAGTGCCTGCTTAGGCAAGCTTATCCAAGTGCACAGGGCCCACAGTTAGATCCCCAGCACCACATACTGTGCCAGCCCCAATCCCGAGGTGGGCTGAGTCTGCCACAAAAAAAGAAAAAAAAATTATTCATCCATTCATTCAACAAGGTTATAAAATTTATGTATCCTGTTAGATATGTCCCTTAATTTTAAGGATATAAAGGTATAGGATAGCTCTATGAAAACATCACTGTAAGTGTAGTACTGTACAGAGGCTGGAACTTGTTGAAATCAGAACTTTTTTTTATTTGTTTATCAAGTCCTCATCCTCATGCTTATTAGCTGTTCTCCCAAATTGATGCTTTTTTACTGGTCTCTTCAGTGCTTTCAACCCTTCATTCTTCCAACAGTTACCCACCAGGGTCTCACTTCTCTATCAGTAGGTTTCCTCTGGTCCTCCATCTGCCTTACAAAGATTATGACTATCAGGTCATACCGATACTGTGTGGCATCTGAGGATGGTTTCAAATCATTCAGTTCCTTCCCAGAAAAATGTTTGCAGGTTCAACAATATGTTGTCCTGTTAACTGTTAAAGCACAGATTATGGACAATTTTATACCAAGGAAAAATGTCTTTGCAGAAAAGTGAACAAGAAGAAAAAGTGCACCAGTTGCTGTGTAAGATATTTAAGAAAGACTATATATAACCTATGTATCTGCAGGGCTTCTGATTGCTATTTTCTCTCTACCTGGTATTAGATAATTTGTTTGATTTCAGTAAAGATGGCAACTTTGTAGAGAAAGTGACCCTGAAAAACTGAGACCAGAAGAGGAATAGAGATTAAGTAAGCAAGGTGTCAAGTAAGGGGAAGACAGCAAGGAAGCAAGAAATTTAGAAATTGAAGGTCTGAAGGTCTGCATGGTTAAACAGCTGAAAGCAAAAGGGAGTGTATTTTAAGGTAGATTTGGAATCATGGGGAGTGAAAGAAGTCTATACCATATAAATATCCTTCAGGTTACTTTAAGGAATTTTGACTGTGAAGTAGAAGAGATGAAAAAGCCACTAAAGGGTTTTAAAGCAAGATGTAGGATAAAAGCACTCAGCCTTGGTTTTGAGCAGTTCTTTTGGGTTGTTGATTGGAGAATGTATTGGGGGAAGATGCAGAAGGACAGTTAGGAAGCAAGGCTCATGTATAAGCCCAAGTTGAGATGAGGTAGCCTGTCCAACAGTTATGCCAACAAAGATGGAGAGGAATAGATTGGACAGATATGTCCAAGACAAATTTAGAGAACTTGCTAAGAATTTGAACATAAGGTACAAGGAAATAGGGGACTGTTATATATAATTTTAGGGCTTCTATCTTGGGGATCTGGGTAGAACTAGTTTAAATGGATACAGTTTACAGAAAAGATACAGTACATGTGGGTAGATTCTTTTTTTCATTTTCTGTAGAGAAATTTGGTTTCACTCCATATTGGGTTCAATTCCACGGGAGCAAACTCTATGATAAAAATGTAAATGCAAGTCATTGTTTTGGGAAAGTGAATATAGAAAACAATTACAAAATAGGGAAAGTAAGGACACTAATGTCTGCTAATGAATGTGTTATGATTAAGCAGGAGTGGTGCTCATGAGCAGGTCTTTGAGTAGTCACTTGTGAGTGATCAAAATGGAATATTTAACATTGAATCCTACTCGATAGTGGTTGAAGCACTCTTTCACAGGTACTAACTTGCAGGATTTCTGGACTGTCCTATGCTTCAGGTACTAAAGTTTTAGAAGACAAAGAAAGTTGACAGATTTCTCAATAAGTAATCAAGCTGCACCACAAAGACCAGTGCAGATGGGGCACTGGCAGAGCACGGATAGTGGATAGTGTCCTAGTTATATCCTTAAATGTAGTAATTTAACTATTTCTCTGTTTACTTATTCTATCTTGATATATTTGTCCTTTTCAAACCCTGTTCCATACCTCAATTTTTCTTTCATTGCTACATCTCAGTTAAATAACATTGATCTGCGTATTCTTTGGTCTTCAAGTCAAAGGTTATATTCTATATTACTCTATACTCCTAAATTGATTACATCTTTATTATGATGAGACAGAAATATATTATGAAATCAAGCAAGATTCTATGCAAGTTATGATGAAAAAACTAAGAAGATGAACTCATAGCCAAGCACATATAACGAAGCACTCTAAAAACTATTGGTTTAGAAATGCACGAATGGAGCTCTCAGTGCTTTGGTCTTAAACTGGAAAGAGAGAGCAAGCTGAAAGTCACTGGTGCCTAAACTCAAAATGATTCCTTCTTTTTATTAGTGTCTCCTGTGATGGAGTGTAGAGCATATTTTATAAACTTTGCTGGTATTGCCAAGTTGGCAACAACTGCCAGCACTTTAGAAAGCTGAAATAGAATATCTCATGTACCGTTGGGCATATACTAGATGCTCCATAAATATTTGATGATTGATAGATTAAAATATAATACAGTCTTCTTAGCTATTCTTCCCAGAGCCAATGCCAAAACTTACCACTCTGTTGGGCTCCCATTCATAGCCACCTTCTTTGAAAATGACTCGATGTCCAAATTTATTAAGCTCAAATGCATCTTACTTCAGATCCATTTACTTATACTTTCTCCACCAAAGGAGTTCCTGTAATCATAATTCTTTGTCTTTAACCCTCACTCTTGCTCCACTTCCATCAATCTATTTCTACCCTTCTCCCCTGCATTACGTTTTCATTTATTATTTTTTTTATCCTCATGGGTGGAAACTTAGCCTTTTTCTCCTCTATATGAGAAGCTCATCTGCTTCACTGATCCTTTTTAAGTAACTCTGGAGAAAAATAACCACCTTCCACACCTCATGACCTTCTATAGCCAGTTAATGGTACAGCTCCGCTAACTTCACCCTCAGTGTCTGAATGCCTCCTAAAGGACAGCTGGTCAGCACTTTGCAACTGCTCTTCTCATTGCTCCAACACTTACAAAATATCTCCACTGTATTCTTTGTCCTCCTAGTTCAGAGATTTCGTTTTTAGCTCTTTCTAATATATTATGAATTTCTCTCAATTTTTTCTTTTGTCCATGATTCTTTTTCTTCTTTGTCTAAATACTCTCATCTAAGGAGCACTTTTCCTTTGATAGACCCTGGTGTGACTCCAGATTACTTAGACTGGAAGTGTTTGTCATCTGTGAGCTCTGCTTTTTCCTTGCCTACATGTCACCTTCAACTGTTAGTGCTACACCCTATGCAACTTGGAACCTCTTAAAAGTTAGCCAACTTGGTACTTCTCTAATCTTGAACGTTTCTGTTTGTGCCTTTGCTCATACCAACTCTACTATCTTTGGAGACTTATTTTTAGCTGTGTTTAATGTTTGTTTTCCTAATCTTGTGCATTCAAATAACCCCAATGTCTTTGCTTCCTCCTTTGCAGAATCATGTAAGGGGGAACAAAAGGAAGCAGGATACCTATAGTGCATTGGGAAGACAAATGGTTTAGTAAGTAGGTATGAACACTCTGTGTCCAACTCCTGGCTCTAGTATCTACCAGTGATCTATCAGTTAACTACTTTGTGTTCCACTTTTTCAGTTGTATGCATAACACAATATCGAGTTGACCTGGAGGAAGAGTGATAGAGTATCTATAATCAATATAGAATTTAACACAATGTTGAATTCTATGTGAATTACTCAATGAATTTATCATCATGAAATGAAGGAGTGTATTTTTAAAAGTCTATGAGAAAGGATTCAAGAAAAAAATTGACTTCTTCATAATTGTATCTAGTGATATACTTGTTTAAGGTCTCTCTTAAGCTGTTATAAAGTGTTAGGCATTATTTAAAATATGTCATACATCTAACTTGTTACTTGCCTCTGTCATGTATGCTCACTTCAGTCAGCTCCTCCAGCACAATAGATGCGAAAACTGGAATAGCCTGGTATCAGGAGTACCAGTGCATTATGGGTCAGTACTAACAGACATTCTGGCATTCATTGTATCTATTCACATGCCAGAACTAATCACATGACTCCATCTAGGTAAAAGGGAATCTGGGAGGTATAATTACAATCATGAACTGAGGAAGAGAGTATGGATAGAGGTGGGTACTTGAGATTTTTGACATCAGTGCATTTCACCCACATCTATTTTCAGGATTATGAGGCCATTTTCAAAGCACAGTAATTATAAAAGTAATTATAAATCAGCAAGATCATACATACATTTATGATTATAATCACAGTCTCTATCATGGGTCCCTTTTCTCTTTTAGCTACTCATGTAGAACCGTATGGGGTTCAAAGATCCTGGAAGTCAAGAAGCATAGACTCATGGTAGAGTTAGAAGGATTTTTTTTTCCTAGTTTCAACAGATGATTACAAAAGACCTTTTAAATGTATGCACTGAGCTAAGGAATACAAAGGCAAATAGATGCACTTAAATATAAGTGTTCTGACCACAAAGCTGAGCATTTACCTGAGTAACAAGTATTCGGAAGAATGTGGTAGAACAGTAAGGACATGCTTGCTTTCTCTTTCTCAGTCAACATTCTTGGATAGATTTCTGCCAAAATTGTCTTTTCTATTTTTAATTTCCACTGCCTAACATTTTTAGAACCATCATTTTTTCATAAACTGATGAAAAAAAACTGAATAAGAAATATAAACTATGTGATCATATATGAACATAATTATACTATATTTAAAGCTAAATTCCAAATTTAAATCTATGATTTGCCTTTTTAAAATGTTTGCATTTATTTGTTCATTTACTTGTATGGGGTCTCACCACACAGCTTAAACTCATAGTGATCCACCTGTTTCAGCCTCCCCAGCACTGGGATCACAGGCATGCACCACCACGCCTGCTTTCAGTGTCTGGCATAGCATGTAGTACTAGAGATTGAACTTAGGTCCTTACACTTACCAGGAAGGCACTTAGACCTCCCAGCTATCTCCCCAGTCCTTGCCTTGTTTTATGAACATGACATCAATTTGCATTATTTTAAAACACAATATAATATGGCCCTTCTTACAGTGCAAACATTGCTATACTGTATATGCATTATTCTACTTTTATTTCATAATAACCCTGCTAGCTAAGTGCAACTAAGTGATATTTAAATTGTGATGTACACCTCACTGGCTCTGAGGTCATCTAGGTTATTAGTACAACACAGCTTGGGGTGAGTCATGAAGGCATGACCTTGGGTAATATATCTGGTCCCTCTCACCCATCTCTCTAATGCTACTCCCTGTTCAGCTTCCTGGATCTCGTGAATGACGCATCTGTGCTCTGCAGTGCCCATCCACCATGATGTTTTCTGTTTTGGAGTCAACTAAACATGGACCAAGTTCCCTTATACTGTGAGCCAGACTAAGACTGTGATCTTTTAAATTGTAGGTTTTGGGTACATTGTCACTAGGATACAAAAGCTTGTTAAATCAAATTACTTCCATTTTAATGACAAGTCCTCCTCTGAGGTATTAGGCTATTAACCCAATGATACACATCTTGTAGGAGGCAGAGCAGTTATCTGTCCAGACAATGTTTTTCCTGAATCTGTATACTTACCAAATTCAAATGGTAGCTCTTTCTTCCAACCCAAACATTAAGCCTGGGTTTTATCTTTCTTGAGCCTGTTGTTACAAAAGTGTAAAATGATTATATTATGAGATCCTGAAGTATCCAAAGCATCCTGATTGGATCTTTCTATAGTTGAGTCTGGTTAGATGCTTCAAATCAGTTAAATACAACAAAGTACTCTAGGCTTGACGAAGAACTTTCATATGCTCCTTTTTATTTTTTTAAACCTACCACGTTATATTTGAGCAAAAAGTGTGGTAGGTATCACAGTCAGATAAAAAGAAAATGTGAGCCTTATTTAGACTAATAAAGTGTTTGTCATCTATATGAGACATTCTATGAAAAATATTTAGATTTTTCTATTATTCTTGGTAGAAAAAATGACATCTGTTTTCCCACAGAGGGAAGTTTATTCAGCCATGACGCTTCTCAACAAATATGTTCTGGAGGTTTTGAAAATATTGTCTCTTTGGAGGCTTCCAAAACCTAGAGTAAGCACCTGGCAACACCTACCCAAGCCCTCCTTCTCAGCAGCCACGCACATGCATAAAGACATTCTCTCTCAAAGAATCATTCAGGTGACTACAAAAGGGACATGTTAAAATGTAAGTAAATCAGCAAAAACACAGACTTTGGTTTATAAGTGCTAAGATCACATACTCGAGTCTGAGTTCCCATAGAAGGAGATGACCTGAACAATCTTATTATTTATTTTGCCCCAAACTGAGTAAAATTATTAGGACATTTACCCTGAGTTTTTGAATAAAGTATCTTTTATTTATTTTTGTATTTTTAAAGAGAATTTTAAAATAGTACAAAAAAGAAAAACAATACAGAATTTCACTGAACAAAATCATAGAAATTCAATAAAGGTTGTTTGTTATATTGTATATTGTTCTCTTCAAACTAGTTGTTCTGATTACCAGATGCAAGGATGTAAAACTGTTAAAAACCTAAAGAGAAGAGAGAAAAAAATTAAGCATTGTCTGCTTCTTTTGATAGACTAGCAGAAATCAACAGTACAACTATCAAACTATCCATTGTATATACACGTTTCTTTTTCCTTTTCTTCTTTCTTTTCTCTTTTCCCTCATCACAGTTATTCCTTCCCTTTAAAGAAATTCTTTTGCTTTCACAGTGTCTATTCTTCCTTTCAAATTTTATTTACTCTCCCAGGTTCTTATACTATAGAGACAATATGATGTTTACACCTGTGGGTATGATTTATTCCATTTATGGTTATGGTCTCTAGTTGTGTCCATGTACCTATGAAAGCCTGGGGTTTATCTTTCTTGAGCCTGTTGTTACAAAAGTGAAAAATGATTATGTCATGAGATCCTGAAGTATCCAAAGCATCCTGATTGGATCTTTCTATAGTTGAGTCTGGTTAGAT
>NDGN011403398.1:0-17740 GCA_002564285.1 Tympanoctomys barrerae | reverse complement strand
CTGGCAAGCGCAAGGGCCTGAGTTCAATCCCCGGTTCTGCAAAAAAAAAAAAAAAAAAGAAAGGTTGTTGGATGGACTAGACTGGGGAAAGAGGCAGAGAACTCAAAGGCTGGGAGACGGGGCTGTAGCTGTATGTATATTAAATCAGTGAGCACTCACTGAGCACCCATTACTGTACCTACCGGTGCTCCTTCTGGAGAGAAGATAAGCAGGAGGGGAAGTGTGCCTTATGCCAGGTGGTGACAATCACGCAGACAGGAGGAGGCTCAAGGAGACGTTGTCAGGATGGCAATTTCTTGAAACTTACTGCAAACCGGTGGGTCTTTAGAAAGCCTTTGATCCCTCCCACTCATCCAGTAATGGGACAACAAGTTCAAACATTTCAGAGATGCCAAGACCTTTTGGTAGTTTGCTTATACGTTTTCCTTATTCTTCAGCTATATCTGTTCAATTCTCAAATTAAAAAATCAGGAAGCTCTAGATGTAGTTTCTGTGAACAGAGATCCAAAATAACAGTAGTCTTTAAAAAAAAGACATTTGTTTTTCTCTTGCCTAACAATTTAGGCACCACTGGTCCACCCTGGCATGGTGGATATGCGGTCTCAGCACCCCAGACACCTCTTTCCAGCGTCCAAGATGATCTCCCTCCCCCGACACTCCCCATACACTCACCCACCCACCCAACTGCACTCCAGATAAAGGACAGGAAGAAGAGGACGCAGAAGGCCCAGGCCTTCCGGGGACATCCGGAAGTGGTTCACACCAATGTGTTCAGCTCCCAAGGCCAACAGTCGGCAAACAGGTGAAGCCAGCTGTCGAGAACTCTGGGGAATGAAGCACTGTGCCCAGCAAGAATGGTTGGCTCTCATAAAAGAAAATGGATCTTGGGGAACAATCAGTTCTCCCTGGGGAGAAAAAGGTTTTTGTGCCTTGTCATTGACTTGAAAATGCTTTATGACTTAGCCTCACAACAGTCATTGTCCCCCACTCTCTCATCCTAGTCCTTCTGAGGACGAACAGAGATTCAGTACATAGCTCCTGCAAAAGCCAGACAGCCAGATGTAGCCTTCCTCGGGGAGAAATGGGCTGACTTGGGACTCACTTTTCTTTCGAATTCAATTACTCTGACTTCCCCAGTAAACGCTGTGACTTTGCAGGGGATCTGTGATGGAGGACCCGCAGGGCAGGAAGCAGCACTTACCTGTTGATTTTGCTTGACATTGTTTTGTCCTTGAACAGAGCATGTGAAACCATTGACTATGTTTTCAAGCTGGAGGAGCTGGGGCTTACAGCCTGGGAAAATAAAACCCTGCAGGTCCCTCCTGCAGCTTGGTCCTCTGGTTCCTGGGTGGTGGGAGCCATGGCCAGTTTCCCCCCAGGGTTCCCCACAGGGCACAGTGGCTGCCCCCTTGCCACCTCCCCGTGGTCCTCAGAGATTCCCCGTGCTGTAAACCCCATTGTCCGGTCCTTACGCCTCTCTCTCTGGATTGGCCCTGTTGCTTAGCCCGTCTCTTCTTCTCCCACCCCTCTATCTGCCCTTGACTCAGCTGCAGAACCAACTCTTCAGACCCAGCTTGGGCCACCCCCTCAGAGGCCCACACACCTCCCAGGTTAACTCTCCAGCGGTCAGGAGCACCACACCTCGGAGGCAGGAGGTCCCCTTCAACAACAATGAACTTCTCGAGCCACTCTCTACATTAAGCTCATAAAACATTGCTTGAGACAAACCACGGTGCCAAGCAGCTACTTCAGCTTTAGTAAACTGTCTGACTAAACCTGCACCGTGTTCACAAGGGCCTCAATGTCCTCCGGTACAGTCACGGGTGGTTGCACCAGGACTATCACTCATCCAATCGGTGGATGGAGGTATATTCAGCATTAGGATGCAGGGGAGTGGGTGCTCTACATAAACTCTGCGCTACCTGCTGGGGAACCAGAGTTCCTCAACTAAGGCAACAATGTTCTCTGAGGCGCCAGGCCCCTGTGCACCTGGCCTTCCCTACCGGATTCAAGCCTAACATTCTGTGTTCCTAAAATTCAACCCACCCACACAGGTGGACTAGTGGTTCCAGCATTTACACTGTGCCAACTGAACCTGCCCTAGTCTCCTCCCTCCTACCAACTCACCTCCACCTTGCTATAAGAGAACACACCCACCCCTCTCTCTCTCACACACACACACAAAGAACCCTCCTCCAATTCCTTACTTTAAATTCCACTGGTGATCAGATGCGCATCTGCTCCTCCTCCCCCAGGATGCCTTCCCAACTTCCCTGCCTTCCTTGGATCCTACCCCGTGCCCCGGACAGACCTCGTGCTTCAGATCAGAGAACCCAGGATGACTATGCATGCTGGCTCATCTGTGCCAAGCAAGATGCCCTCTCCTCAGGGGAAGGACTGAGGCCTGCGTCTCTATTTCACACATGCACGACATAAGAGATCAATAAATACTTGGCGGTTGGTTATGGTTATTGAATACCTGGCAGTTGATTACAGTTATTAGAGAAAGAACAAATCATTTTCAATTCCTGTCTATGTGTGTCTAGCTGCCCCCATGGAGGGAATATCAAGCATCTGGTTGGATGATAAATTCCAACGATGTTCCAGCTGTTTCCAAATATAAAGATACGAGGCAAACAATTGGCAGGATGAGCAGAATGCTTGACTTTTCTCATGAATATTTTTGGAGCTATGCAAGCACCACTTAAAATCCTTTTTGCAAACCTTGGCCTGTACAGACAGTGACTGATACATCCTCTCCTCCAGCAATGTCCCAGCTCAAAACCTTGTGACTGTTTCGAATAACTTTCCCCCGCATGTCTGCCGCTGCCCCATCAGCACGGGATGGCTCAGAAGGAAGAAGCTATCCCACGCTGGCTGGTTTCCTCAACTTGGCAGTGGTATCCCTGAACTGATGCCATCTCGCAAAAATTCTGTCAGGGGGGAGCTGAGAGGGCTCAGGAGACCAAGGGCGCTCTGCGCCCAAGCTGTCCTGAGCTTGCCAGTCACACCTGTCCCGGGCTTTGGATCCCAGGCCACTGAACTGGACTTTCCCCCTGTTTAATCCATTGGGTTTCCCATTTTCTCTGGAAAATCAATTTGAATGGCATTTTTTGGAGAAAAGCAAATAAAATTTTGTTACTGAATTTTATTTAGAGAAAAATGGAGTACTTTCCATAAAAATGCAATTTGATTATATTGCAATTTCATTTCTAATCTGTATTTCCTATGCCAAAGTGTTCTTTAATGGATCAGACATACATAATTGCCAGCCACGTATTCTTGCAACACCCAGAAAAAAATGTGTCTCCAACTCCTCCTTTCAGGGGTAGGCTCTGGCCGCTCGCAGTGCCCAGGCCAGCCTCCAGGCAGCCCACCCGGTCACGGGTCACCCGTGAGTGTCAAGGCAGCTCCGGGGCACGTCTGTGTTCTGAGCTGCCCGAAGCTGAAAACCCGATGGGGCTACTTCCCGCCATCCCCCTGCTTACTTCTAAGCTGCCTGCCTGGGTCTCAGGAAGGAAGCAAGCCCAAGCCAAGGCTGAACTCCACTCGGGTCTAAGACTCACACTGGCACCCGCTCACGTCCCTCCCTGTAGAGCTGGACTTTGGAGGGTGAGACAAGTGGAGGAAAGGCTATGTGTTCCCTGGACCAACTCATTCAGCCGGCAGAGAAGCAGTTCAGATGGGCAGCTCTGTAACTAACACCCCAATGAGGCCGCTGCCCATCCAGGGCGAATGTGAGGACGGTCCCAGAGGAAACCACGCCAAAGTCCCCGAGACTTCCTGGGAGTGGGAGAGGCAGGACACGCCACGCAGTGATGACTTCGCTTGCCCACCTACTGGACGCCCACCATCAGTCAGCGCTGTGACACGGGAGCGGCGTGCTCTGCCCCTAGTAACGCACTGTGTGCTTGGTTTAAGGAATTTACTGTCCAGAAAGAGAAACTGATAATAAATAAGTGCCTGTACCAAAATATCATGGAGGGCTGGGGATATAGCCCAGTGGCACAAGCGCCCGCCTGGCAAGCACAAGTCCCAAGTTCGATTTTTAGTACAACAACAACAAAAGTTGTGTTATACCAGATTCTGTGAAGAAATGGAAGAAGGAACTCGGAAGGCGGGTCCAGCAGGAGTTGCGGGAGGCCTCTCTGAGGCAGTGACTTTAACTGAGAACTGAAGGGTGGAAAGGAGTTTGCAGATGGGTACAGGCAAGATCCTGTTGGGGTAGAAGGAACGTTCCAGGGAAGAACACACACACACAGGCCCCGAGGAGCACGCGCATCCACACACGCACGGTCCTGGGAGGGAGGAGTCAGGGTGTGGACTGTGTGGCGCAGAGCCCTGACCTTGGGGAGTCTCAAGGCTCATGCAGTCTGAGCAGGGATCCTCTGGTGGTGGGGTGCTCCGAAGGCTCGAGCAGGGGCCTGATGTGCCTGGGTGTGGCCTGCGCAGGTCCCTCTGGCTGGGCGGCACAGCAGGGGCCGTTGCTGGACCCAGGCGAGACATAGTAGGAGCGTGGGGCCTGGGCTTCGCACTAACTGCTGGACCCAGGCTCACCAGCAGCTGGACTGAGGAAACCTTCCCTGGAGGAAGCTGAGGGAGGGAGCTCCACTGCAGGGGGGCGGGGGCGCCATGCATCCCTAGATGAGATCCTCTCCTTCCTAGCCACTCGGAGGAGGGAAAAACAATGTCTCCTAAGCGTGGGCAGGGGCAGATCAGAATTCCTCCCGCTTCCCGCTGCTCTCTTAGACTGGGGCTCCTCAGTCACGCGATCTAACTCCTTCCCACTAATGCTTCACAGCCTACCCAAATGCCACTTCCCAGAGTGCCTTGCTGCCTCTGGGTGGCTCCTCCGCCATCGTGTTTGCTGCCCTGCGCACCCCGCGCCACAGTTCCCAGCACAGCTGTGAAGCGCATCCCTTAGTGGAGTTAGTGCCCGTATGTCTTTCCCACCCTTCAGCAGAGATCTCCAGGGCACAGCAGACCTACAACCGGACCAGGTGCTTGCTAGATGCTCAGCAATGCCTGTTGCACCCGTGTGGGCTAAACACGGGTAAATATTTTGTTTTGGGGTGACAACATTTCTGGCAAGTGGAAAGGGACATGAATTTGCAAGGCAGTGCTCTCGTTCCCAGCCCAGCCTCCCGGGTGGACAGAGCCTGTCCCTGGGTGGACAGGGCCTGGATGGGGCCGTGGCTTCTGCTGGGCTGGACAACGAGATCCACTAAAAAGTGTGCTGGAAACAGGGTCTGAACTCTTGCTGATGCTCATAAAAAATTCAAAAATAGAAAAACTTTTAAAGATGGCCCATTCTGGAGCTCGGAAAACATGCTTTTATAATTAGAGGATTAGGGGCCTTTTATGGGAACAGAACTATAATCATCGTGCTTTATTACAAGGAATCACATACAAATTACACAATTATAAAAAAATTTGTTGCACCCTCCAAATGACAATACCTTGCGCACCTCCTGATGCGAATTGCATCTCTGTTCCCACCCAGAGGGCAGGGAAGAGTCTAATTTAACATTTTGAAAGAAATCAGCATTGTTAAGTGTGGGCAGTCATAGTTCATTAACGCTTTGATTGATTTGGGGGCCCCGGCCTCCTCCTAAGGGCTCTGGCTTCCCCTCCGTACTAACAAATGTTCCCTGTGCCAGGCATTATGAGACTTACCTGAAGACTCCAAACCTCAGACTCAAAAAATTACTAATCTGTCCCCCAAAGAGCCTCAAAAAGCATCCACTGATGATCCGTGTGCCTGGGACAAAGGTACAGTGGGGAAAAGGAGACCAGGGGCCAACACTCCAAAGGTCGTGACATCTCTATCACACTGTCCCCCGGGACCCCAAGTGGGCCCCAACTACAAATGCTATAAAGTCCCAGGATCACCCAAAACCTAAAGATGATTTCACATGGCTAATACCCAGCTCTCCCTGGACTTTGTCTTAGGGAAATTCCCTCAGGCAACACCACCACCCGCAAAATATTAATTGAACACATAGTATGTGCCAAACACACTGCTAGGCCCTAGGATACCATGGGAGTAAAAAGAAGCATGTCGCATTAGTTAGATTTCCATTACTGTTTCAAATTACCTGAGGTAATCAACTTAGAGGGGGGAAAGGTTTATATCTGCTCACAGTTTCAGAGGCTTGCATTCACATGCTCGTGGGCCCACTGCTTTGGGTCTGTGGTGAGGCAGAACGTTATGATGGGAGTGTGGGGCAGAGGGGGGTGCTCACCTCCTGGTGGCTGGAAGCAAAGACAGAGACAGGAAGGGGCCTGGACAGCCACAGCCCCTCAAGTCTACACCCAGTAGCCCAACTCCCTCCCATCGGGCCCTGCTTCCCAAAGGATCCACCACCTCCCCGTGGCACCAAAGGCTGGTGACAAACTTTACAGCCCTTTGCAGGACATTCCAGACCCAAATGATATCCCGCAGTTCCTACTCTCCTGCAGGTTCCAGTGTAGTGGACAGACGGACACTGTTCAACATCCCGCCACATAAAGGCGTGTACCCGAACTCTGTGAGGAAGGGGCTCACAGGCCCCCTCGTGCTGCCTGTCGCTCCTTCTCCTCCAGGACCTGTCTTTATTCTCTTAGGTCCTAGACCATTCAGGCTGCTATTTAAAAAAAAAAAAAAAATGGAGATAGAATTGCTTAAAATTTGGAAACTTATGTCTCAAGGTTCTGGAGGCAGGAGGTCCAAGATCTGGTGCCAGCAGCTCCAGCAGCTCCAGAGGCTGTGTCCCAGGGTGCAGGTGGCCTTTTGCTTGTTGTGGCCTCACATGGTGAAGAAAAGGAGTAAGATTTCTCCTGGCTCTTTTCCAGGAACACAAGCCTCATCACGAGATCCACCCTTGTGACCTGATCCCCCACTAGAGGCCCTACCTCCTGATACTTTATTAGGATTTTGATATACATGAATTTGGGGGACACCAAGGTTCAGTCCATCATATCTTGTTTGAGCCACGTGTTGTAGCAGCAGATGAGGTGGCTTGGACCCCCAGCTTCCTTCCATCCTAGCGGTCCAGGCTTTCTCACAGCCATGAGGGCTACCATGGTCTGCCAGGCCTGCCACGCTTTTGCAGACTCCCCAGCCCTTGTCCCCCAGCTAGCTGTCCCTCCCCATCCTCCCCAGGAGCAGCTCTGAGCACCTAGCAGCAGCAAGCACTGTTAGCACATTTTCTTCCTTCTCTGCAGCTTCCAAACTCTTACCATCACCGTGCATGTCAAGGTCTGGCTCACACTCATGGTCTGTGGTCGCAGCCCCCAGTACGACAGTCTTCTCATCCCACGCTACAGGCTCAAAGGACAGAGAGAGACAGCTCCATGCTGTCAAATGTCAGAAGGGAAGGCAGGCTTTCCAAGTGACACAGCACACAGAACTTTTTCATTTCCCTTAAGTAGCCCCCTCCTGCCTCCAAGGGAGGTTCTGCTTGAGCGGTCAACTAAAACGAGATCGGGCCAGAGACCTCATTCCCCTGACCTGGGACTTAGGGCAGGGAAGTAACTGAACCCAATTCAAGCCCCGCTCCTGCCTCAGCAAAACCCTGTGCTGAACGATGTGAACGCATCTCCTCCCAACAGCTCACATATTTTAGAAACTTAATCCTCACATTGACATGTTAATGGTATTTGGAGGAGGGGCCTTGGGAGGTGGGGGATTAGATGACATGCTAGGGCGGGCCTGGATGGGACCGGTAACTTTATAAGAAGAGGAAGACAGCACTGAATTAGTACTCTTGCCCTGCCCTCCCCCAAGTTACCATGAACCCAGAAGGCCCAGCTGCTGCCACACCTTGCTCTTGGATGTCCCAGCATCCAGAACTGTCAGCCAAATCAACTTCTATTCTTTGTCACCCACCATCAGGTACTTTATTANAAAAAAAAAAAAAAAAAAGGATTAAAACATCACTTGTCACCAGTAGCATCCTAAAGCAAATCTCAGAGCTGGACACCACGCCTACCCCTGGAGGCCTAAGACAAAGCAAAGGCAACCAAAGATGAAAGGAAGGCCCTCTCAGCAAAGCTGACGTGAGTAAAGACCACGGGCAGAGGAGGTGGAGCAGGGAGCCCAGGCTCCATGGAGCTCAGCCGGGGCGAGTCCCGACTCGCTTCTTGCTTCTGCTGGCTCAGCTTCCGGCCAGGCCTGGCCCGCGCCCCTCCCTCTTCTCTGAGACCAGTCCACGCTGCTCCCAGCACCCACTCTCCCTGGAGGCACTGGGATGGACGGCTCAGCACTTTCCAGGTGTTCTGTGACAGAAGCTTCACACATAGGAACCGCAGGAGGTGGCTCTGATCCTCCCTACCGTGAAGACACTTGGGTGCAGAGATGTTGTACAGGGAGCCTGGGCTCACACAGCTGGTACGTGGGAGCCTGAGGGAGAGCTTGGGTACCCTGGCTCTCAACTGCCACGCTGTCCCTCCCCACACACGTTCTTTTCTCATTCTCAGCTTTCCAGAGAGGAAGGGCCATGTCTTTGGCCTGCAGCTCTCCTGGCTCTGCCGGGGTCCTCTGAGGACAGACCCAGTGTAGGGCTCTGAGCTTGCCTTAAAATGCTTCTAGGTGCTGCATCTGCCCTCTGGGAGTCTGCTCCACCTCTCTGTAGGCCTGGGGACCCAGTCTGTCTAGTGCCCCTGATCAGGATGGCCTTTAGGATTGCCCTGCCCAATTCTGCCTCCTCTGGAGAGGCTGATCCCCTCCCCTCTCAGCCCCAAGTCCTCTATCTGGGGACACTCCTCTGAGTGGGTACTGTCCTTTGAGCACCGTGTGCCCCTCATTTTCCTTAGTTGGATCTTCGTCTCCTGCCCAAATGTCAACTCTGATCATTTCTGTGTTGTTCACTTCTGATGTATGTGGCTGACCCTCAAAAGTGTATCTGTTGACAGAATCATTACATGTGGGTGGGTGAAAAAAACGGACAAACATATCCTCATGTAGCTCTAGGGGGCAGGGGCCAAGGCAGTGGGGAGGAACTGGGCAGCATCCTGGGACAAGCACCTTCTGGATCTCTCTGCCTCAGGATGTGCCTGTGGATGTGCGTACACGAATGTACGGTGGTAGAGGGAGTCAGAAAATTCCGGAGTGGAGTGACCAACGTGGGAACCCTTTCTGAGGTGCAGCCCAGGTCCTGGAAGCCAAATGGACCCCAAGTTTTTTTCCCTCTGTGGAGAGGAGCTCCAACGCCCTGGAGCCAGCTCCTGCAAACAGCTGACATGGCCGCCACCTAATCTGCAATGCCTGAAACATGAGATGGTTAGGAAGCATTAGTGGAGGGCGGAAGAGGGGCTCGGCAACTGCCACAGCAACGTCTTTTGTGCAGCTCTCCTCTTTGTCCCTGCCGGTGAATGGCAAAGGCATTCCTTAAGCAGGAGATGCAGGCCAAGGCATGAGAGGCGCCATTCTGGAATCCTCCTCTCCCTGTCTAGCACCACCAGGAAAGACACAGGGAGCCTACAGCCAAGGCCAACTCAGGAGCCCAAGGAGAAGCCCCACCCATGCAGCTCAGGCCGCTCTCCAGAGCCACACCAGGTACCAGTGGCTTCCTTCTCTCCCCAGACAGAACTGATGTCTCTCCCCAACCAATGAACACATCTGCCCCCTCTGTCTCAGACACACTGGAAGATAGTCGAGACCCCTCTCCCCCATTTGCATGAATTCCCAAAGAAAACCCAAGGTACCTCAAAAGCTAATGAGGAGTGAAAACAGAAACTCCACTTGTCAGAATCTGTTTCTCTTTAAGAGGCTGAATTTATAAACTCAATCTGAAATGGGCCCCTCCGGCACTAACAGAACGCTCTGTGAAGAAAGCAAGCTCAGCGACTACTCATCAGCTCTGGCTCTTGGGGACAGAAGGCAGGTCGGGCCAGCTGCCCATGGCCAAGGGAGGGCCACTACCTTCCAGACCTTGCCAAGTCCCCATCGGTGTCGGACAAGCTGTCATTCTCAAAAGCTCCTTTCCTGTTGGAAAGTACCACATCCTCGTTCCCAGCACCTGTCCCCATCGCTCAGGGAAGCAAAGACAGCTCCAGTCCTTGAAGGCTCAGCCCCAACGGTCCACCCTCATCAAAACAACTTTGCCGTATTTCCATTCACCTTCTAGCACTTTCTTGATAATTGAGTCTTTTCTTGCTTTTTTCAGTTTAACTCCGTGGGAACTTATCAAGCACCCACTGTGCCCTGAGCTACATGGCAAGACCCAAACAGGGCAATAGTCTACGGCTCTTGAACCTCAACGTCAAAGCCATAGAAAGAGCATGACTTCTCCACGGGTTACTTACAGCTCACACCCTGTTCCCATGCAGGGAGCACTCAGGCAGCATCAGGGATCACCTCCACGGGCAGCAGGAGGAGCCCAGAATCCCAGCGACAGCACAGGAGCATTTGTACCAGACAGCTGCACCGCAGGCACCAGACCCCACAGCAGCAGTCCCAAGCACGCTATGCAGGTCACCACATGGACAGCTATGAGGACAGTCAGGGTGGCAAGGAAAAGCACTGACCTTGGTCCACGCCCCAGCTCCTCGCTGCTGGCTGACCTCGGCCCAGGTACTGGGCCTCTCTCAGCATCTACGTGCTCATCTGTCTGAAGCTCTCAAGATATTCATGGCAAAGATGGTCCAACTCCCTGTGCTCTGCCTGCACTGGAAGGACTAACAACTACAGAGCGAGTGAGGCCTAAGGAGCCTGAGCAGTAGTCCTGAGAGATTCAGAGTCTTATCAATAGAGACAAACAAACCCAAGCCAGGAGTGGTGGCACACGCCTGTCATCCCAGTCCCTTGGGAGGCTGAAGCAGGAGAACTACAAGTTCAAGGCCAGCTTGTATAACTTCGTGAGCCCCTGTCTCAGGCTGGGGACATACCTCAGTGCAGAGGCGCTGGCTCAATCCCAAGCATCCAAACACCCTACCTCTTGACACACAGAGGGAGCAAGCCCACCACTCCAGGCACATGCCTTTGTGTGCTCTTCAGAGAGAAAGATTCCACCCTAACACTTTACTATCTCCTGACTTCTCATAGGATGACAGTGACAGGGACAGCACCTTAAAGGATAGTATCTCAATGCAGCTGGAGGGAAAGGCAGCCAGAGGCATCCCAGAGATCTGGAACATGCTGTGACTCAGGTCCCCAGAGGGCAGCCCTGCTCCAAGAGCCAAGATTCATTCTCTGTGACACGTGTCATAAGGTCATTTTGGTTAACTAGTGTCCTGGACAGGGCCTGAGGAATCCACGCCAGGGCCCACTTGCTCCAGTGAGCCAGGCTTACTGGGGCTGGAGTGCTGGGAGGGGAAGCCAGCCAGAACCAGCTTCTGTCTGAAAGCCAGGGATTCCTAGCTTACTGTACACCAGGCAGTGAGCTCATCTCAGCACACCCTCACAGGAACGCTACAAGGCTGGTGTTCGTGTTTTTGTTTATTCATAAGACATGGAGGCTCAGAGTCTGTTACTTGTTCAAGAAGTGATGCTGGCTAGGCTGTTTTTCATGTATAATAGACACTATAAAAATCTCAGCTCCTCGCACGACACTCACCCTGCCAGGCCCGCAAGTCAGCGGCCGTCTGGCTCCTCTCAGAAGAGCACAGCTGCCCCACCCCCAACTCCACACGTCTCACGGGATTTGCTTTGCCCACCGCGGCATTCTGCGGCCTTTGCTCCATGGTCAGAACCATCTGCAGTGAGCTCGCCAAGCAACAGATCAACAGCACAGGAGAGCAAGAGAAGCCAAACCAGCACCCGAGAGCTCTGGGCACACCGCGTCTGCCAAGGTCCCAACGGTCATGGCAAACACACGCAGTGTGCGCAGGTGCTCGGCCATGTCAAAGACAAACGCCCGCATTCCACAGTGGAGTGAATACCCAGGGACAGGGCGCCCACCTGCCACACTCAGATGGCTTCCAAATGGCAGACCAGAGGCAAAGCCTATTCTCATGAACCTGCTGCCCCAGGTAATGAGTGATGGTACTAGTTACTTTCTTGTCACTGGGACAGAATACCTACCCTCCCCAGCTTACAGGAAGAGGGGTTTCTTTTAGCTCGGCTCCAAGGCAGAAATGGCCGGAAGAAAGGGCATGGTGAGGGACATCTGGCCAACCTAAAGCAGCCAGGAAACAGAGGAGGCAGGAGCCAGGAACAAAGCGCACCTTCCCAGCTCAGACCCCAGGG
Organism: Tympanoctomys barrerae; assembly: GCA_002564285.1. Classification (NCBI taxonomy): domain Eukaryota; kingdom Metazoa; phylum Chordata; class Mammalia; order Rodentia; family Octodontidae; genus Tympanoctomys; species Tympanoctomys barrerae. The sequence goes on along the minus strand of NDGN011403398.1, from coordinate 5,571 downwards.
TCCCACCTCTCCTGACCAGACCTCACCTCCTAGTGGCACGTTCAGCTATGAGCTCATCATTGGGTCAGTCCCCTGACGGATAGATACAGTGACTTCTCCATGACCCAACCACCTTCCAAACACCCATCTCTGGACACTTGGGGGAACATACTAGACCTACACTACAACAGAGATTTCACAGGCCTCAGTGTGTTCGCCCATACACTGGGTATAACAAAATCTACTTCACCAGGTGCTTGAAGGGTTAACTGTGATAAAGACTCTTGAGGGCATCCGGTTCTGTGTTTAGGTAAAGTCACGCACTGCCCTCATCTGCAACTGCCATAAGGTTCTGACTATCTTGGATACAGTATAAACAGCATCAGAGAGGCAGAGAAGCAGTGCTGTCCTGCAGCCTTGTGGAGGCCAGGCCCCTCTCTGCTAGTTCACACACAGACTCGTCCCGAGGGACATTTCCTACGAATGAGAAATGTCAGCATCTCCGCCGTGACGATGACAACTGTCAAGACATGGCCAACTTGACTGCCCTCAGCTGACATTCCATACTGAACATGACATCCAGTTGAGAGTCTGTTGGAGGCACATGCACACACGTACAGACATGCACGCATGCACATGCTTGTCCATGCACATGGCGGCAGCAGGTTCCTCCTGGCTAAGCACATACTGGCCCTGCTGGGGACACAGGTGACGACAGAGGACTTAGCTTGGCATTATGTAATCATTTGTCACTGGTCATCATGTATTCTTGGTTCCCCAGCACATCTTCTGGTTGGTACATTTGACATTTTATTTTCAGATCAAAGCAGCAGCAGGCATAAACTTACAAATGGAAACTGTAGCAGATACACAAAAATCGTGCTGCTCAAGCAGTACACATAACAGAACACATGTGCATGGTTTTCCCAGTGAGAGGTACAGGCGCCTCCCCCTACGCATGAGAACAGGCTCTGTGGTGTTCCTGCTGGGCTTCCGGGGATGCCATGAGGACTCACTAAGGAAATCCCTGTACATCACACGTGCTTGGCCTGGCTCCTGGAAGAGCTAGCAAAGTCCTCCCTGCCATTAGTGCAGCACGGCACCCTTGACAAGCATCCTCGGAAAGCATCCCTCAGTCCCTGACTTCTCTCCGATTTTGCACAGATTCTGGGAACCAGCTATCCACGCGTCCCCAAGGAGCCCATTTTAGTACTGAGCACATATCACGGCAATCTGATTTTAGGCGTCGCCGTGTAAACATACAATCCTTTAATTCTATTTCAATTCAATTATGCAAATCTAATCACACATTCAGCTTCAAACCATTTTTTTTTCCTCTTAAAATCTGTCTACCAATGGCCAACAGAACCTACTCCCAATCCGGGACTTGGAGTGATAGACAGACTCCTAGCATCTTAATTAAGAACTAGAATATGTTATCACTTCCAGCCTGAGCATAGGGCCAGGCCAGCAGCAGGGCTGAGCAAACATACCGGTAACCCCAAACCTCAGAGTGCCAGGACAGGAGACAGACCCAAGAGCACCTTGCCACATGTATGCCCATTATGCTCCATGGGACTACAAGTGCCTGGGGGGGGATTGGAAGCAAGGGGTCATGGGAGTAAGCGGAAACACAGGGCCCCATCCTCTACCCATCTCCCTATGCTGCTCACCAGTTGCCTGTTCCACAGACTGGGGGTCGGGGGTGTCCCATGGAAATCCTAGTTTGGGGGAAAGGATGCTTAAATGAGGCAGTTAATTCATTAGCTGACCATGTCCTAGAATTCTTGTTGTAAAAGTAGAGACTCTGAGTTCCAGGAAAGAAAAGCAGTTGGCAAAAGCTCTGGGCAAGTAGGAGCCAGAGCCAAGAGTAGAATCCAGGGTAGAGCTGCTCCTGGCGCACACAGGGCTGAGGTGTCTGCTGGGGAGAGGTGAGGGACTGGCGCTACTTTGGAAGGCAGCTGGCAGATAGCCACTGGCTCTTGTTTCCTTGGGTCCTAGGAACAGAAGGTGCCGTGGGCAGGACCCTGGACAGCACCAAGCTACTGGCCCCTTTGTGCTGTTGGCTCACAACAGGAGGCCTGGTGAGCAGGACAGCCAGGCCAATGTGGTGAGGGCAAGAGGCTGCGAAATCTTAATATGACCTGTCTTAGCTTATTAACGAGAGATGGATAATGTCTGACAAGTGACAGGAGATAAATTGTTAAGCAATATGCAAATATGCCTGCAGCAGAAATGGAAAATTACTAGACTGCAAAAAGCTTTTATGGCTGCAAGAAAATTCCAAGGTAATTTGTCTCTGCATCTCCTCAAATTCTAATCTGGATGTCATCCGTGGGAGAGTGCTGTCTCTGTTACCGTTCCAATTAGGTCAGTGTAAATGGGGCTCCCGTGTAGACAGCAACCTGGAAGGGCTGGCGAGGAAGAGGGTGTTCACAAAGGCAGGGTTGGGCTTGGTCACAGCCCCCTGGGGCTCCAGCTGTCTGTCCAGGGACTACCACTCAGATGCAAATGCAGATCTGCCACCAGGAGTGTTCCTGCTAAAGGCACACCCACCGGGCCATTTCTGGACACTACCGCAGCCCTGACTAGCCACTTTTTGCCAGACCCTTCTGTAAAACATGAGGCAGGTGTGCCCATGACCACAGTGTGCCCTCCAGAGAGAACGGCCGGTCTGAATGGAAAAGAACCTGTGCCTGGGGACTCTTCCAGAGGGGTGAGCTCTCACAGCCTCTGTGCAACGCCCCAACTCGGCGCAAGCCAGAAACAGACACAGAGGGCAAATGGGCAGGGTCGCAGGCAGGACAGGAAGGCAAGGCCGGGAAGTCACTGTGACACAGGTGTGGCCCTCGAACTGAAGCCTGGAGAGAACTCCCTGGAGCAGGGAGAAAGCCCACGGCTTGAGCAGGGATCTGCTGCCGCTGCCATTGCCTCCGGGGCACACATGGCACAAGGGGCAAGACCTGAGCTGTACGCAGTCCTGCCTCTCTGTTTTCCTACTGAAAGATGACACAGGAAAGTCTCTGCAGGAAAAGGTAGGGCTGCTGTGCAGCACAGCAACTCGCAGCGGGAGGAGCCTCCTGCTTCCTCAGGGCCAGGTGGGAGCAGCTCAGCGGAGGGGAGGCAGGTGATGGGGAGGCAGCAGGGGCCCCCAAGGCCAGGCTGGACCCCAGGCCTGCAGGACAGGCAGTGCCAGCCAAAGGACATGGAAGAGGCTTGCAACTGAAAATTGGCAGTGGCTAGCATGGGCTGCAGGATGAAGAGGGAAAATGGAAAATAGTCCCATAACTAACCACTAACTTGTTTGTGGGCTTTTCATTGCTGTTGTTATTGTTATGCTAAGTAAGGCAATGGTTTAAGCATCAACTGTATGGAACTGGCTGGCCATTCTAGGACCCAAAGGCTCACAGCCCTAGTGAAGGACCTTGAAAAATGAGCTGGAACACATGAGATAAAAACCCCGTGACTCTGTGTCTCCCTAGAGGTCAAGGCTGGGGTCACTGTGACTGAGGACTCCAGTCCCCACAGAACAAAAGCATTCAGTGAAGCCTAAACCAGGAAACAGAGCACCAGTCCTAAACCTCAGGTCCCCACCAAAGAGGTCCAACAGTACAAGGTTGCCCATGTCCACAGAAGGCAAGTATGCTTCTATGAGCAGGAACAACCTTATACTGTATCTAAGGATCAAGGACAGTCAGCCTTTTAGGGACGAGGGCCCAAATGCATCCCAAACCCACTCATTTGGTGCAAAGTGCCCACAAGTGCCAACTGTAATTTAACCTGAAGATTGAGGTTTTGGTTTAGAAAAGCAACTCATACAATAGTATCTTAAAAGAAAAATAATACACATGCCACAGGTTCACCACCAGTGAACTGATTTTAGTATGTGTGGTGGTGAAGTGAGCACCATCATTGAACTAAACAAGACCCAAATATCACAGGGGATGTCCCTGGATCAAATTCAAGGCAGCTCCAGGGCTTCTGTGCCTTGGTGGAGGGGCCCAGATGGGGCACACGTAGGCCCTGTCACCGGTGTGGTTTCACCTCACTCCCAGTGCCTGTCATCCTCTCTTCAGGTGACCATCTGGGGAAGGGACAGTCTTGCTGTTAGAAGTCCCAGATGCAAGCCAGCCATGGCCTCCGGTGGGCCCCATTCTGGGCCCTACTGGTACATGCACGGCTGTCCTCAGATAGGCAGCAACAGAATCAGGGCACATCTATGATCTGCAAACACGAGGACATGGGAACGCTTCCTTGGGGTTACAACTTCTGATGACAACACATCATTCCTCTGGGTGTTGGCTAACACACGTGATGTCTGTGCTGGCATATGAAAGCCAAGTTTCCCCATGGGTCAGGCTTTCTATTGCTGGGTACAAGCCACCCACAATTGGAGGAAGCAGAGGTTTAACTTGGCTCACGGTGTCAGAGGATTCCATTCATGGTCAGCTGGCTCCAAAGCTGGAACATCATGGCAGAAGGGTCTGGTAAGGCAAAGTAGCTCCATCCATGGTACCAGGAAGCAGAGCACGGGGCCAGGGGCCAAATATCCTACCCAAAGCCACGGCTCGGTGCCCAACCCAGATGCACCCTGAAGTACGTCTCATCAATCCCCTCGGGGTTCTGAAGCCAATCAAGTGGACAGTGCGGCTCACTGCTCCCGGTGGCTCAAGTGTTTCACAGGCTAATGCTCACTGTGCTAGGGAGAAGCTGCCTGAGGGCTCCACATGCCTCTTGCTGCCAGAGACTCATCTCTTCCCTGCCCCAGCCACCATCAAGGTTCCAAGCAGGTTCCTACAGACCTCCTAGTTCTGGGGCTACCTCAGTTGGGCCCTAAGCCTTCTCATGGGACTCCTGCTGACCATTACAAGATCCAGGCTCGTGATATGTAGTCCTCTGACCCTGCAGGGTCCCTCCTTGGGGACTCATTGGTGACCCAACAAGTTGCGGGTGTTGGGCTGACAACAGGCATCCAGCACTGGACTGAGCAGCATCTTCAGTCTTCTCTCCCTCCCTGAGATGGGTCCCCTGGGTGCCCGGCCAGAGTCCTTGTACACCTCCTTGCCACCTCTCTTGCATTATTCAGGGCCCTTGCTGGCATGTACTTCCTTTCTCCTCTGTGTCCATCATCTCAATCAGAGGGGACACAGGGGCTGAGCCCCCAACACCAACGGCTCCCATAAAGTCTACCAACCAAGCAGGTGGCTGAAAATGCTGCAAAAGGCAGGCTATGCAGTACAGTGGCTAAGGGCACCGAACTGGCCCTGGCCACCACCCTATCTATTGGTCCTTGTGGTCTTGAATATATTATTCAATCTCTCCAAATCCCCTCAGTTCAGTAGGATCCTAATACCTCCATAATAGTCACTGGAGTGATGAAGCAAACCTCATACCAAGGACACAGTACGCAGGGTATGGTCTACGGTTAGCATTCAATAAGTGTTACTTATCACAACACTTATAATTACTCATACAGATTAGAGACCCAGAGCGCAGGCCCGGTGAGTGAGTGAGATGAACCAGGGCCGTGGGATCCTCATTTGACCCAGGCTGCAGGCCCAGCAGGGAACCCTTCAGCAGAACTCCCTGCAA
>NDGN011403379.1:0-17799 GCA_002564285.1 Tympanoctomys barrerae | reverse complement strand
CAGGCCCTTGCGCTTGCCAGGGAAGTGCTTATTCCAGTGAGCCACTTTCTTTAACAGGTATTTTCTGGATCATTTAATTTGTCCAAGAGCCGGCAAGGCCATGATTGATGAATGAATGAATAAATGAATGAATGAATGAATGAATGAATGAAGAAAAAATGGTTGGCAGGTAGAGACAAGAAGATATACACACTCACATTTTGGTGCTCATCAATTAAACAAAATATAATATCTTTAAAATTTTTCTACAAATAAAATACAATGACTAACTCAATGGTAAGCAGATTGTACATTATAATATTAGAAAATACTTGGGATGTAGAATTAATACTTTATTATTTAATGACTATTTTGAATTAATTTTTAAAAGTACTGTATAATGTATATTAAAGCAAGTAAAATGCATGAACAATATGGAAGAAATAGTCCTAGATATTTTATTTAAATCATTAAAAGTCATAAATACATTAATAGTACTAGAAAATATGTAAAACGGCACAGGTATGTTAACAAAATTACAAAGGATATAGCAAATATTCTCTCAGAGACTTCTATTTTTTATATATTTTAAGATGTAAACCAAGTCCAAAGCTGGGTTTAATTTCTGAAACAAGTTTAAAAGATTGCTTTCACTTCTCCCTATTATTTTCAAATAAGTAGATCGCTACAGCTTGAATGCTTTGAGTAGTGTATGATGCTAAGTGAATATGATCCCTGAGGCAAAGAGAAAAGCTGAGCTAAATGGCATATTTTTATGACAAATTGTGTAATATGATACTTTATCAATTTTCAGAATTCATTTTGCTTAAAATGCTGAGTTTGCTGCAACATTTAAGCACATTTGAAAAAATTAGCGATCTGTTACTCGACTGCCTCCCATTTGAATGTGATCAGTAGAGACTTTATATTTTCTCAGAAATGATAATGGGGTGTATGAACTGTGGAAAAAAGAAACATGCTCATATGCATAATGAAGATTAAATTTCTTGTGCGCAGATTTCAACTTGATGTGTATTTTACATTTGTCTTTTGCATAAATTTGAGCAACCGAAACTCAGTGACAGCCACTCAGTAAACCTGATGTATGTTTGCGAGAGTCACTTTCCTATTTGGGATGTAAAGCCACATTAGCAGGCACCAGGAGATGCAAGGCAGATCTAGGGCACAAGAATATGGAAAGAATGGATTATGGCCATTTTTTCTAGGATTCAGGGAATACATTTTTTACACTTCTTATAAGTTTAAAGTTAAGAAGAGGACCTTTTTCAAAAAGCTTTACCAGTAGGACAGGAAGGTTCTTCTAATATCCTCATTTCAAGAGGAAAAAAGTTATCTAGCATACCTTATTACATGGAAACCACCTATATATTTATTGCATGCATGGAAAAATTTCTATACATGCAATACTTATTGATCAGAAGCCCATTAATAGCAAGCACTGTACTAGGTGCTAGGGTTGGAAAGATGCATAAGGCATGAGATTCTCAAGATACTACGCCTCACCGGAAAAGCGTAAATTGTATGCAAAGTACAAGACAGTATGGAAATACTCAGCACCGGCCTCTGTGACAAGGAGGCTTTATGGAGACAGCTGCATTTAAGTAATATTAAAGCAAGATTCTACTATCAGTCCAGGGAAAGAGGAGGAGGAAGTGTGGAGTATAAAGTTAACAGAAAAGGGTGTTGAAAACAGAAGGCTTTTATGTCAAGCCAGGATGTAAAGTTGTACATTGGCCTTGGTTTTTGTTTGTGCGAGATGAGTGTCTCAGGAATGACTGACCCCCTAGGAGATCTGGTTCCCGGCCATGCCTGCCCTCTCTCACAGATGGGAAGAAGTCCACAGCCAAATGTTTTACTTGATGCATGTTCTGTCTTCATGGTATTTTGAAAGTCTAACTTATTAATATGTATATAATAGCAATTTATAGTGAATCCTATCCTACTATAGTTACCAATAGGGTTAAAATTACTATATATTAGCAGCTTATATTTATCGACTTCTTTATGAAACACTGTGTCAAGAACTTTTATGCACTGTATAACTGTGAAATATGTGTATTTCTGTAACAAAAGTGAAATATATTAACCTGCAAGTAATAATAACAGATTAAAGAAACAAACAGCTAAAGTGAAGTTAAATCTTCACAGGAAAAAAGAGGAGTTTGTCAAAAAGGATACAGGGTCTTCCAAAGGAAGAGAATGCAATATTCCCAGGAATATTTAGCATGTGTTGTGGAAGCAGAAAGTACCCTTTAAGGATATATACTGAGAACAGGGAAAGAGGGTTTTGTTTAATAAAGTTGAAAAAATACACTGAATTTAAATATTCAAGTCATTTGCTATTTTTTGGAATGGCTTCAGTTATAGTTTGTGTCTAGGTGTCCTCCTGAAGCCTCATGTAGTCACTGTGGTGACTTGTCCTGTTTGCAATTAATTCAAGATCGAATGCAGGACTGTAAGGGAAAGTGCTACCCCTGCCCTGGAGCAGAGAGTCTGAACAATGTAAGGAAGGAGAGAGGCTTGCTAGCTGCTGCAGCTGCTGCTCCTCTCTTTGCTCTTTCCTGTTTTCTGGTACCATGAACTGCTACCCTTTACCATGTGCCTCTCTGCCTTGGACCAGCCACGTATGGACTAACTGGGAGCTAAATAAAACTTTCATTCTTTAGGTTTTGTTGTCAAATATTTTGTCATGGCAATGAGAGAAAAGTAACCAAGAAAGGGACAGTTATACAATTCCACTTTCATGGCGTACCTGAAACTGGTAAATTCATAGTAGAATGGTGGTTCAGAAGCAGAAGGGGTAGGGAAAGAGAAGCAATGCAATGCTACCTTTTTCTTTAGTTGTTTGAGACAGAGTCTCCCTATGTAGCACAGGCTAGCCTTGAGCTCATTATGCAACCCAGGCTGGTGTGGAACTCATGCCAACCTTCCTGTTTCAGCTTCCCTAGTGCTAGGATCATGGGTGTGCACCAGGACACCTGGACAAAGCACAGTACTGCATGGGTATAGAGTTTCCTGTTTTCAAAGTTTGGAGAACTGCTTCCTAAGTGGATGAATATAACTAATATGAGAGAATTGTGCACTCACAAACTGTACAGATGATTCATTTTATACTATATTTTTGTCCCAACTTTCAAAAATCAGGATGCAAAGTTGGCTACCACCATTTATCCACTGTAGATAGTAGTGGTTTCAAGGGAATATATATATATATATATATATATATATATATATATATATATAAAATGAAACACCAAATTTATTCCTTAGTCTGCATTAAACCTTAAAGTAGGCAAAATATTTCTTTTTCTTACTTTCTCTTGTTATCTAATTCAGTGCAATTTTAATTCTTAGGGAAGATCCCCATTACAGGTCTAAGTCTTTCTTTCTAGGATAAAAAGAACAGCTAAGTGCTCAGTGCCCTCTGATGACCCAGGATTCTGTGTGCAGCGGGTGTTTCTCCATATTAGGAGTGTGACTGCAGTGACAGCATCGCTTGTCCTGTCCCAAAATATTCATGAAGCCTGCCCTCAGATACAGAAGGGCCAAGGGCTTGGCTTGGAAAAGGCTATTGGAAAATGGTTAGTAACTTGTGGAACATAAATCTCAAAAAAATTAGGATAATCTTAAGGGGGTTCTATCAGTGAAGGTGCATATATACATAGCTGCCTCTCAAGTTACCTGTCCTTAGACATATTTGCTCTTAACAGACACACACACACACACACACACACACACACAATTTATAATTTTATAATTCCAGTAAATCAGGTGGAGGATTTTTATAGACTTCTTATTTACATATGTATGCATTTTAGGCTGTGTTTTTTTAAAACGAATTTGAGTCACTGACATTTATTAGACAGTAAGTTATCATTTTCACAGTAGCCTCGCTATAAACACACTCAAAGGTACCAACACCACTTCCAGATTACTGATAGAGACTAAATAAATGTATAAATAACATGGTCATTATAGATTAGCAGCACAAAATAAAAAAATAAACATAAATAATCAAATAACCTTCTAATTGACTTGTAGATCCAAGCCTTGAATATTAGCTCAATGTACTTGAAGTGAGTGGCTTCCTTGGCAATTGATATCACTTAGTGCAGATTGTATTTCTCCTGAAGAAGGGACTTCCTACTTAAATGCTTTTGGTAAACTCAGGTGATTTGAGTAGACCAACTCTTGCACAATTCAACTGAGCTTCAGGAGAGCTAGCTGCTGCATTCTAGTGCTGATACACGAGTCCTTCTGACTTATATATTTAAATTCTACATTACTAAAATATTCAAAGTTTCTCAAGTCTTAAGCAAAATCAGGTCCCAATTTGTTTCAACTCCACTTGTGAATTTTAGAGTCAATTTTGTTCTTAGAAGAGTCCATACTTGACTCCTTCCAAAACAAGGACTGCTGCAAGCATGCAAGCAGAATAGCCATTTTCACACTTATTGTTATAAATTGAGCTCTGGAAAATATACACTAAGCTGAGCACTGTGGTATATGCCTGTACTCTCAGCACTCTGGGAAGCAGAGACAGGATGATCGCAAGTTTGAGCCCAGCTTAGGTAACACAGCAAGCTAGCAAAACCCTGTAAAATGGTGCATTGAGTTGTACTTGGGAAAAAGTTGAGTCTAAGAGTAACAAGTTTGGGTGAACAATACAGGTTCAAATAATGTTGCCAAGAACAGTGGAAATAGCAATCAGACAACAATGAACAATGTTAAGTAAAAGAAATGAGACACACAAGCTTAAATGTCTCATGGCTTATATAAAAACCAAAGACATAAATGTGGAGGAAAATAAAAGATTGGTAGCAGGAAATAGGGAAAGAGATCTATTGCAAAACAAAAGGAGACCTAGAAATGGAGGGAAGGGAAATGGATGAAAAAATAATTAAATTATGGAAATTTACCAATTCCCCATGAAGCATTTTATGAGAATGTATGTAAACATACATTGACAAAGTGCACATTAAAAATAATAAAGAATCTAAGAGGCTGGCAAGATAGCTCGGAAGAATAGGTGCCTGATGGGTAAGCACAAGGACCTGTGTTCAATCCCTGATACCTAATGCCATGCTGGCTGCCGAAACTTGGCATGGTGGCACACACCTGTAATCCCAGCACTGGAGAGGCTGAGACAGGAGGATCACTACAAGTCTGAGTTGCATAGTGAGACCCTGTACCAAATAAATAAATAAAATATTTTTTAATTAAAAATAAGAATCTAAGAACATCAAGTGCTCAGCTGAGCTAGGACAATAAAACTTTACAGTGTCCCCACATTAATGGCTATAATCTATGTTTGAACATTTGAAAGAAATTGAAGGGTAGGGGATTTGTTGTCATCCAGTTATCTCCGTGGTTTGCATTTTGGGTGTTAGTATCACTTAACCTATAATGATTCTCGTAATATTTAGCCACAGTGCTATTAGCTTTATTTAGCAAGTTTCTAAGTTCAAAATCTGTATTTTAACTTGCCTTATTTAAGTTCTTTATAACACAATTATATTAGTCCTTTTTGTGCTGCTGTAACAAAATACCTGAGACAAGGTAATTTATGAAGAATGAGAATAGTTCTTACCATTCTGAAGACTAACATATCAAAGATCAAATGGCACATGAGTGGTTGTCCGAGAGGGCCTGGTCTCTATTTCTAAATTGGCACAATATGGCTACATTCTTCTGTGGCGGAGACCAAAAGGCAACTAGAAATGCAATGGCACACTTTTATAAGGTCACTTAGTCACACGTGTGAGGGCAGACCTATCAGCACATCACCTGTCTTCCAAAAGGAGCATATGTCTATAGTCTTGCATCAGAGAGTAAGTTTGAAGCTGAGTTTCAGCGAAACAGAAAAATGCAAACTCTAGTAGTCATCTATCCTCACACACCACACCCATGACTGTTTCTCACTGAAATACAGCCCAGACTGTAGCGAAGGCACAGCTGAGCTCTGTGCTCGGGTTTAACTTTTTCTGTGTTCTACTCTTCTGGGTTGTATTTTCCCCCTGATAGATTTACTTAACATCTCTGAACACATTCTGCAATTTTCTGCCATATCAAATATGCTCCTACTCTATTCCCTAATGCAATCCCAAATTTACTTTTCCATTACCCAAATCATACTTACTATTTAATTCTACCCCAAACTGCACTTTCCAAATTTCCAAAAGCCATTCAATTTAGAATTCTTTTTCACTGGGAGTGTTCTCATGAGCCTGTGATGCTTACAGGCTATCTTGAACTATAAATTTTGTATCACTTAGGATATATCTTTAAAAGTTTTTTTTAAGGTATGTAGGTTATTTGAGGATTAGCGTTATCACTTGCAGCTAGGAAGAATAAATGTTTGCATCTATCAAATTAACAAACACAGGCAAAATACAAATTAATCATCCCTAGTTCATAAATCCTTACAAATTCAGTCATTTGAGAACAGCTATACATTTTGCATTTTATGAGAAATAAAGATCTCATCAAATCCTAGCATTAAGAATGATGCTTTAATGCAGGGAGGAGGATTTGATCCCCCATGTGCTGTGTGGGCCCTGCCCCTGCGGCACACTGAGATGGCGATTGAGCCTGGCATGGTGGTTCATGCCTGTAATTCCAGCACTTGGGAGGCTGAAAACAGAAGGATTACTACAAGTCTGATCTGTGCAGTGAAACCCTCTAGACCCTGTACTAAATACATAACAAAGAATAATATTTAACAGTATTTGTTTTGGGAAAATATTGTAGGCAGCAAAATGACTGCTTGTATGTTCTTTATTAAAAATTTTTATAAAAGTTGCAAATATCAAGTGACTTGTGCTAAGGAGCACATTGTTTTTAGCCTACTCATAAGAAAATAACTGCCTTTGCATTTTAATTTTAACAGAAATGCAAACTATATTAATGAGTTTGACCAGTTATAATTTAAAAACAAATGGAAAAACGAGTGAATAAACAGCACTGGCAACTTAAATTGATTACCAGGAAATGTAAAACATGATCAAGTATAAAACTCGTAGATGAGAACAAAAAAGCCATAAATCACAAATACGTTGATGAATGATCCTTAATCTAAATCTCACATTTTATACCCAGCCTTAAAAAAAACTTCAAAATGAATCACTGATATAAATGAAATATCTAAAAGTAGAAGATTGTTAGGGTAAAAAATAAAAGAATAGCATCAGGATCTGGAACCATGCCAAATGTTAAACATGACAACAAAAAAACCCTAATTTGTAAAAAAAAATCTATAAATTGTATTTCAATATTTAGGAAAGTTTCTATTTAAGTTCACTTTAGCTAAGTATCTATTATATAACTTGCATATAAATAACTAATAAGATTAGAAATTTTGAGAGATTATCGAAGGAAAAGGTTACCTGTAAGGTAGAAAATGGAACAAAGTGCATTTGCATATAAGAGGGCAGTATACAGTATACTGTAGAAGTGGAAGCAATTTGTTTTCTTGATTTGATCTATATCATTTCCAGCTTCTTTTCCTTACACGCCCAAGACATCAGTGGAAGAAGGTAGGTATAGGGAATAAGGAATCTCTAATTTTTTGTTGCAACTTTATGTGAATACACAATAATCTCAACATAAATTTTTAATTAAAATAACATATAGTAATTATTATTGACAAATTCACAATATTAAAATTTAAAACCATATATTACCATATAATATTAGCCTTTAATATGTTCTGGGCTTCAACACCTGCTCTGAGTATCTGTAACTATGTCTCATTACCATTATTGTCCAAGCCCCATATTCTTTCTCACTAACAATACTTCACCTCTCAGGATTGCCCTTAAAATATTTCCATAGATCTAGAGAGACAAACAATCATGGTAGTTTCTGAATTTCTGCTACACTATGCTTCTGGCCTTAGGGTAGGAAATATTCTAGTTTTATTTAATCAAATTATGTCTTTTGGAAAATTAAAATTGTACATTTTAATGTACAAATTTAGAAGAACTTGGATAGTAGGTAGTTAATAAACCCAAGTGATCTAGCTTCATACTCTCAGAATTAGTATGACTCCTACCAATGCTTTAATTACGTTTATAACATAGAAATCTTTATGTACCTTGTAGACATTTGAATTATTCAGATTTATATTCTGGTTCATGCACACTTACGTCTGGTAAGTAAGAGAAAATTGTCTTGCACTAATTTATTTGGATTTTCTTCTATACCTATATTTAGAGACAATATATATCCACTCACTTAATGACTATTACAGATTATGGTGTTTATGGACCTAACATAGAAGCTGAAACTAAAGAAATCAGTTAACAAAACCAAACAAGTCTCATTATTCTGGAGTTTAGGTCCTAGTAGAAGATGAGTCTAATAAGTGAAAGTATCACATTATTTCAAAACATGATACACTGTGAAAATCAATATATTTGAACATAAGAAAAATGGGTATATTATTTTGGGGCTATATTTTTTATTGGGCAATCTATGAAGACCTACCCAGTGGGGTGATATTTAAAGGATATGATAGATCCAGAAAATATTCAGGTACCTAGGAAAAGATTTTCCATCACGAATGAAAGTGCCTGGGGGCTGAGGTGAGAACACGTTTAGCTGAGGGGAGAATCCAATGAACGGAGTGAGGGGATGGCCAGAACCAGGTAAGCAATGGAAGGAGTCCAGGGCATGGTCCATCAAGGGGCCAGGACTTCCATACCCAAGGGAAAATTTGAAGAACATTGCAAAGACATGGCTTTTACATGTGAAGTGGAACACAACTAAGGGTGCTAAGACATATTGGCCTTATTTCATTTATTATAGCAACATTTCTGTATTACTATAGCATGGAATTCTTTACGATGATTTCAACACAAGTCTTTTTTAATGTCTGTGCAAGTGTCACTGAACATAATACCTCGCTATTTTAAGTGAGGACTAAATCACATGGCCTTGTTGTCAATGATCAGACAATTTCTCTCTACTCGTCTGAATTGCTATGATCTTAATTCCCTCCCACAGTCATGAAATATTTTACATGGAATATGTATAATTATGGAGAATATGTATAATTCTCTACTGAACTACTAGCTGAGAATAATAATAACTGTCATGTTTCACTTGGTATAAAATTCAAAGGTTGTTAGTATTTCTGCACATGGCTCATAGATCTTATTAAAATGAATAAAGTCTAATGGATTAGATATTGATGTGTTTATTAATTTCCAAAATTTTCTCATGGAAAAGTTTTGGGAAAATAGAGACAGTATTTGATTTGTTTTGCTTGTTTCATTTTTCCATTTTCTAGGGTAGTACATCACCCAAACTAGGTACTTAAAATGGGTGAAATGAATGGATGAATATCCTTATTTTACTGGTGATAAAACTGCATATCTAAAATACAAAATGAGTGCTACTGGTCACATGGGAAGAGATAGCGAGACAAAATTCAGGTACACCAAAATGGCAATGTGTCTTGTTTCTAAAATTAAAAAATAGGGGTGGGGGAGATGGCTCAGTAGAATAAGAGCTTCCCATGCAAGGACCTGAGTTCAATCCCTGGTTCTGCAAAAATAAATAAATAAATGAATAAATACATTTCAAAAATATTATTCACTAATTTAATAAGAATTTGGTCAGCATAAATTAAAGGCTTTGTCTGAGCAAGTATTCTGAGAAGGCATTTTTTTCATTAAGAGAAACTGGAAATAGCACGTAATATAAATATATTAAAGTGTTCATACATTTGCTTATTTGAAGTGTAATTAAATATCCACCAATGTAAGTCAAAACATATTAGTGCATGGCAAATGAAGGGCCTAAAAGCAAAACATTAAAATTAGCTGTGTGATTTAATAGTCAAATATTCAAAATATGAAAAGAAATGCACACAGTATTTGTCATCCTCAATGTGACTGTGAATTGTGTGGGAGGCAGCGGGCTATGACTTAGTGGCATGAGACTGTCTACACACAATGCAAATCGTGCCCCAATGTTCTTGCATCCCTTCAGGCCTGGAGAAGTTAGAAAAATATAAGCAACACCCCAGTGCACACGCTAATTGATGACCGAACATTCGATAGACTTTATAACACTATACATCTAAAAGCAAACTTTAACCAATCTAATTAGATTAAATGCATGATGAAAAAATTAATTTCAGGATTGAGGAACTGATGTGAGTAGTTCCTAAAATAGGATACATTTTATGCAACATTTGGAACAAGGCAAAGAGTTTGTAAAGAAACTAATAAAAGCCCCTTAAAAAAGGAGTACAAGCCACAATGTACCAGGTAGTGTTAGCAAATAATAATGTAGTTGGAAAGATTTAAAAATTGATTAAAAAGAAAACCAACAGAGTAGAACAGTGAGTTAACTGGCTTAATTTACTTGTACTGCTATATATGTGGAAGCATTTATTAGCCTTCATTTATTTGGAAATCTTGGAATTATAAAGCATGAGTTAGGAATACACAAAAAATTAATAAAATTGAGCATATAATACTTGACAGAGACTGAGTTATGAAGACCAAAAGGGGCTCCTGCTTGGTGGAAAAAGAAATTCACGCATAATAAAAAACACCGAGAGTCAGGATCACTGAGAATTCATTCTGGCCCAGAGTACTTAACAGTTGACACGCATAATTGAGCACTTGTAGCATGTAGTATTGGAGTGTTTAATTATGTCAGAGCCAAAATACAACACACAACATTCTGCATTTATAGTTGTAGAAGTCTAATCTTTAATTGTGAATTGTTTATCCTTTTTAAAATCACTCCTAATAATTAAATTTGAAGTTGCATATGCTAGCAATTTTCCCTACTCATAAAAAGGGTGGCGATATAGCAAATACTTTCTATGTTGATCAGTCTTGTAAAAATTTAGTTCATAATCTTTTATTAAGTTTTATAAGAGATAAGGCAATAAAGAAAACTATGTGTGTGTGATTGGTTTTACACAGTTAAGCAATTAATGCTTAGTGACCTAGTTTTTTTAAAAGTTTAACTTAATGTTATGTCTTTCAAATTTGATGTATTATCTACAAATTGTGCAGAATATGACTGTGAAGAAATACAAATTAGTCCATGCCTCCAAATATACTAGAATACACAATCATATATTATATATATATATATATATATTCTCTGTAGATATATAGATATAGATATAGATAGATTAAAGGGGTTTGTCCTGGATTTTCAAAGTGGTCTTAGGCACCATTACACAGCTCTCTGCGAATCCCTGCCTTCTAGGGTTTGTGCCTCTGGTACAGTCCTTGAGAGATCAGGCTTCATGGCTGTGATGAAATTGAATCTATTAAATATGATTCTGATTCTTAGGTTAAAAAGCAGAGACCTGTAAGCATCATGAAGATGATTTCTCCAAAATATGGAGAATACAAATACAAGTGCTTTATTTTAAAAAGAAGACAGAAAAGAAGGGTGTAATTCCAAGTTTTAAATGCTTCCATCTTGGATAATTTGATTAAGGTCCTATGAGACTTTGTTCCTATGAGCTATTATTTCACTTTTCTCTATGCAGGAAAATAAATTATAAAACTGAACATGGTTTTTCAGTATCCCACATCTCACTATTATGTAAAAGCCTAGAGGGCTGGTCAGATAGCTCAGTGGATTAGAGCACCTGCTTAGGCAGACACAAGTACCCTGGCTCCATCCCCGTGTGCCACATGGGCCCAGCCCTGGGGAGATTGGGCGTGGTGGTGTACACCTATAATCCCAGTACGTGGCAGGCTGAAAACAGGACAATCACTGAGTCTAATCTATGTAGTGAGACCCTGTAGAACCTGTACTAAATACATTAAAAACAAATAAAGAAACAAACACTAGAAAGACTCATAATATCCAGGAGCTTTTAAAGATAAGCTAAAAGATTGTTTGCTGTAGTTAACTTCCCCAGTGTTGGCCAGGCCTGCTTAATATATGCACAGGGAAAATATACCCACTCTATAATTTCTTATAAAATAACAGGTAAGGAGTAGATGTTGGAGAGGTAGAAGAGGAAAGAGAATTTTAAGTCTTTCTTTTTAGTAACTTTCACCTCAGAATCACCAAAAAGCAACTTCTATGGTCCAGTTCTTTTTCCTAATGATAACATTTAATTTTATAGCTGACAAGTGTCACACCTTTCTTGAGAAATTCCCTCTTGCTTCTACCACCACGACATTATGCTGTCTGGCTTTTCCCATTGCTCTTGGACTTTTTCTATTTCGAACTATTTGATCTTTCTACTGTCCTTGCTCTTTACGTCCAGGGGAGCATTGTCTCTACCCGGGGATGAATTCCTGGGCTGGTGTTTCTTCCCACTTCTTGTTTTAAAGTCTCCCCGATGGTAGAACAGCAGTACGTGCTTCCACGTTCTGTGCTGAGCTCCAGGTCAGTGCGACTTTCGCCTTCTGTTGTTCTTTGCTGCCTGCATGTCTCAATTTTGAGAGTTCAATACTAACATCCATGAGATGGCTCTTTTCTCACTAAAGTAGCTGTGCATTCCAGCATTCCTCACCCCAGGTACGTGTCGTCTGTACCCGCACACCTTTTCTTGTTAACGGTACACTCCTTCTATACCACATTTGTTCAGTTTTATCATTCCTGGGACAAAACACCTGATGTACGTTCTAAAGGAGGAAATTATGCACTTGCTGTGATGTCTCAGGAGGTCAGTCCAGGGCTGGCTGGCTGCAAGGCAGAGAACTCTTGGAGAAAGGACTTGGGGCAAAGCAGCTCACTTCATGGCTGCCAGGAATCAGTGCCTCACTGCAACTGGACTGAGCTTCAAACACCACATTCAGCTGGGCACTTGAGCAGATAATCCACCAATGAGTCTCATGTCATGATCTCATCCTCTCTCCAGGAATCTTCGTGTAGTCAAGATGATACTTAATATTAAGTAGTGCGACTGCAATGGATAACAAATCTCACATTTCTATTACATTCCTTCCCAGGTATATCAAATGCAGCCCACCGCTAGCTCTCCGTGTTATCATTCTGCTTGAAGCCATTGCATTCACTGTCTCATAGCTACTAGTTTCCAAGATTTTGGTCAGAGAATCTTCTTTGAGAAGGCAGAGTAGATTGCCTTCTTATCAGCCCATTCTTTCCATCCCAAACTCTTCATGGTTTGCAGGTGCTGTTAGGAGAGGGCTGCATGTCTCTGAATATCTCACAATGCCCTCAAGTAAGGGACCTTCTATGAACAATGTGGTCCCTGTAGCCTCCACCCCCTGGCCTGTCACCTACTGAGTCCCTAATACACTAGCTGCTTTTAGTTGCTCCAAGTGATTCTCTTCATCTTATTTGTGATATATTGTTACCTCATCTGCTTAGTGTGTCTTCCATTTACTCCTTTCTTCCCTCTTCATATGCCCTTTCTATATTGGCTTCATTTGTTCATGGTATATCAGCCATTCTTTTGCAGCGCCTTCCCCCTCCCGGGAATGCTGTGCCCAGTGGAGAATTTTTTCTTATCCTCTAGTTCTGAAAACAGCTATAATTGTATTTTCTGCATAAAGTCCCATTTGTATATTTATCTGTTTCTTACACAGGTTAGACAGCTATGTAAGGGCACACAATTTATATATGGTTCATAGGGACAGATACTTACAGTGCAATAAGCAGTCCCAGGGCTCAGCCCTGCATAGGGAAACCACTCAGCTAACATTGGATCACATGGCTGAGCAAGGAATTAATCCAAATACCACTTAGTGCACCTCCCACTGCAGCCACAGCACTGCCCTCTTTTGGAGTGTTGGCTGGAGAATGTCTCCTTACAACATGTGAAACAAACCAGCAAACAGAATTCTTCCTGGTTTGTTCATGCATGTCAATAGAGTTTAAATTCATACAAATGATACAAACAGTAGCATGTTTTCTTTTTAAAAAAGAATTCAAAATCAGCAAACCATGATGTATTTGTGCTTAATATTGCTTTTCTTCAAAGTATTGTCAGTACAGTGGTGCATATATATGTGTATATATTTACATCTATATTATTTTCATTATCTTTATTTTTTTTTGTATTTTTTAGGTAAGGGTCTACAGGGTGTTCAGGGTCTCACTACTGGATTGGACTCATAGTGATTCTCCTGTGTACAGCCCCCCAAGGGCTGGGATTACAGCTGCACGCCACCACACCCAGTCCCATTCACTGGCTCAGTGCGCCACGGAGCAGGGCCTGCACCACAAGCCCAGGGATCAAACCCCCAGCCCCTGCACCTGCTTTCAGGCACTTTAATCAGCTGAGCTATTTTGCTGGCCCCTATTTTTATTTTTTAAAGAGAACACAAAATAGTATTAAAATAGAAAAATGACAGATGATACAGAATTTCACTAGTATTGTCTTCAAATTAATTTTTAATATGCATGCAAAATTGGAAGAAGAAATAAATATATAAGAAATTAAGAAAAGAAAAAGGACAAATAACTGAAAAAAGGAGGACAATAAATTAAGCATTACTCCTCTCCATAGACCAGCAGAAATCCATGGTACAGTTGTCCAAACCATCCTGCTTGCATCCATCTCTTTCCCCAACTCCCTCTCCGCTCTTTCTCCTCAAATCAGTAATTCCGTCCTGTATAACAGTTTCATTTCCTTTTCCCAGTTTTTTGCCCTTCAGATATACTTAAAATGACTAGCTTCTAGTTGGGAATGGTAAAATCCTAAAATGTGTAATTTATGGAATCAAGATCAGAATCTCACAAGGTGAAGGTTAATACTTAAGAGTCTTTAAAATGAGTTGGGAAGGCCCATGACTGCGCTCTGTAGTTAATCTCTTCAAAAGGGTCTTCTAGGTCCTCATTCCTGTTCATCCAACATCTCCAACAGAGGGCAGCACTCATGACGCCTCGGCAGCCTCTGAGCTGCCTGCGCCCTCACTGTTGCAGCTGAGAGTCCCATGGAAGGCCTGGGCATTCCCAGGCACCCTGATCTCTCAGGTTCCTTTGCTTCCTTCAGTGTTTCGTTGTTAAATGTTAATGTGTGCTCTTCAGTCCACTCTTTTTTCTTCTGAAATCACACTGCTTGTAGAAAACTTCAACACTCCAAAATCACTGCTCAAGATAGTGTTAACCAAGTTTGAATCCTTCGTTTTAGGATTTGGGGCCTAGTACTGATTTCCTTGAAATATGTGTATTTTTTTTCACATTTTCAAAATTTCAAAGTACATTTTTTTTTTCATGACAATGATTTAAATATTTTCTAGTCTACTTGTGCAGTGTCAACCCCATCTATGTGTTATAACGGAACCAAGTGTAATACTACTCTGTTTAGGAAAAAAAAAAAGAAAATGATGAATTTCCCTAAAGTCTAATTTAACTATTTATGAGTAAGGAAACTCCTTTGGAAATAACTTGAGCCTTCCCATATGTTATTCCTCAAAGATAGAGACTCTAAGGTATAACAGCTGTTGGGCCATCTGCACGCTGAATGAAGTTCCAGTAGCAAACGCGTGCCGTCGGCATAGAATATAAGCCAGAAAGTTAGGATCAGGGGAGTACTCGGTAGGATACTTCTACCTTTCTGGAAAATAGATTTATCCATGCTAAATGCTTCAACAATCATTATTTGTATAAGATATGACACATTACCTGGCTGTAGCACAGGATGGGCACCATGGCCATGACAACAAGCAATCTAGAGAAGTTTCTCGCTTTTCAGAAAATTCTACACATGTACAGATGTACAATTGTACCAATGCACAAGCCCTGCATAGTGGCATATTCTTCCATGGGTTAGGGCCAATGTCTAAGATAAGATGTTAATTTTGTGACTGTATTGTGTTTTTTGATGAAGAGTTTAGTGGATATAATTCTGGGCCTTAATTAGTTTGCTTTGCAATAATTCCAAATGAGAGTATCTTTGGTAGATGTAGTCCAGTCAGGTTAACTCTTGAAAGTGACAGAACACAAGAGCTGTCCTACTGCTGAACTTAATAGCCTGGTAGGAAGAGGACATGCTATATGGCAGGTATGGAAAGCAAATTCTAGGATCTGAGTGCCTCTGTTCAAGGGACATAGAGATGCATGCTGATCACAAAGAGATGCCCGAAGGGGCCGGGAAAATGGCTCAGTGGAATAAGTGTTTCCCTGGCAAGTCCAAGGGCCTGTGTTCAATCCCCAGCTCTGGAAAAAAAAAAAAAAGAGAGAGAGAGATGCCCGGAAGATGGCCCTGTAAACACGAGTGCTTAGCTCAGCCTGGCCAGGACCTGAGCAGAGGTTCTAGCTGACCTGTGCTGAAATTTTTGACCTACAAAAGCCATAAAATCTTTTTGTTTGTGTTGAGCAATTGAATTTGGGGTGTTTTGTTATAGAATAGTGGAAAACTAATATTGAAGGAACAAAGCTTATCATTTTACCTCTTAATTATTAATAAGTGCGTAATATATTTTGGTTATCTGACGTTTATTAATATTACAAATATTAAAACAAATGACTCAATGGTTGGACTAAAGAGATGAAGACATAAAATAAGTGAACGAGCACTGGACACCACTGATGTCTGGCGCCTGCCTTCCACATCTCTCCTGTGACAACAATCTGAATTCATCTGAGTACAGACTCTGAGACAGACACAGTTCAGAACACCGCCAAAAAATGTGAAAAACACAACATTCTATAAGAAAATAATTTCAAGTAAAATTGTTTCTTCGGACACCAGATTGTTTGTGATACAAGGTTAAAAAATCAGTAAAGGCAGTTGGTCTTAACTTTGGAATCTGCATATGAGATTTGATAAAAATACATAGAATTTCTAAGGATACATGAGAACTGTGGGTAGAAAACTTCCCTATCATATCTCTATGCATACTTAACCCAACGTCCATTTGAATCACAGTGAATCACAACTTTCTGTGAAACATTCATCTGCTTTCTGCTCTTTTTATTTTTAGTTCTTTAATATTTGCTTTGGGGGGGGGCTGCCCCTTAGCTCAGTTCTTTAAGTGGCTGCTTCAACAAAGCAGGCAGGCTCAGGTTGCTGTGGTTCGATCCCCACAACTCAAGCCACCCAAACCTGCCCTGAGGTCATTCGGCACCGAAAAAAATATATATTTACTTTGATATGACTTTATTTATGCAGCTTTTCTCAATCAGTACTTTATAAAAAGTTCTATGTGGGACACACCCCCCAAAAACTATTTAAGTCTATCAAGATGTCCAGGCCAAAACAAAAAGGTAGACAGGTAGTGTACCTGTACAGTAGCTTATAAAACAATAATGATGACATAATAAAAATTAGCAAAAGCAAATTTGAACATACACCAATGTATTTAACCTCAAAATGTAATTAAAAAGAAGTTTCATATCATTTCAGAGGAATTTAGGTTTATAACTGACATGATATTGTGATATAAGTTCAGGAATAGAATTAAAGCAACTTTAGTCTTTTACAGAAATTTTGATATGATAAGACAACCTATAGAATGAGAAAGATATTTTTGTATAATGCAGCATTACTCAGCTATAAAAAAGGATAAACCTGAGGCCGGTGTCGGTAAAGGGTTGCAACTGGAGACCAGACTCTTAAGTGCTATAAATCAGAGCCACATCTTAGGCGTTATCTCACTTAATGGGTATCTCACTTAACGTTAATAAAATCTGATAGGTACAACAGTCACTATGAAATGGAGAGAAACTGTTCAAAGAGAAGGAACCATTGAAATGAGGGAAAGGAGAACTGAAGAAAAGGAGGAAGGGAAAAGAAATATATAAGCATTTTATATATCTTTATCAAGAAATATAGGGCCGGGGAGATGGCTCAGTGGAATAAGCACTTCCCTGGCAAGCGCAAGGGCCTGAGTT
>NDGN011403372.1:0-12224 GCA_002564285.1 Tympanoctomys barrerae | reverse complement strand
CAATTTGGTTTGAAACTGTCTCATTGCTGTTTGTTTCTCAATAAAATTATGGGGGAAAAAAAAAGACAACGTTAGCAGAAAATGGAATGAAGTATCAGGGAACAATGCATCTCATTCTTCCTATAAGAAGACTGTCTTTTAGGGCCAGCCAGATAGCTCAGTGGTTTAAAGTGCCTGCTTAGGCAGACCCAGGGACTGAGGTTCCATCCTTGGTGTGGGCTGTGCTGCCCCCCACCCAGGCCTACTGAGGTAGCGATTGAGCCTGAGCGTGGTGGCATGTTCTTGTAATCCCAGTGCTTGGGAGGCTGAAAACAGGAGGGTTGCTATGAGTCCAATTTATGTAGAGAGACCCTGTAGACCTGGTACTAAATACATTTAAAAAAAAAAAAAGACTGTCTTTAGTATTGGGAACTATCATTAATGTTCAAAGACTGTTTCCCATAGAACAGAAATTAATTAATGAAAATGTTTTGTCTCTAAAAAGTTTGTCCTTTTCAAGTTTCCTGCCTATGAAAGACTGTAGAAATATCGGACCTCAAAAGAGATTTTTTTTTAAATCCAAACTTAATGAACTGAGTCAAGATGAGGTAACAAGACAGGTAGATCAGAGATGAAGTACAAAACAATGTGACCTTCTACAAGGAGTAGTAAAGACACCCTTTGTGAGGACATTTTTGTAAGAGGTGAATGTAAGATAAAGAACACTGTAAATAGAATGATGCCCAGCAGCACAAAGCAGAGAAAACACAGCTGGTATAGATTAGTGCCCTCACTGGCTGGAGCAGGTAAAGGCCAGACTATGTTGTGTCTTGATTATGTGGAGCCTTCAGTGCCAGGTTAAGAAATTGGCATTTCTTTCTGTACATAGTCAAACAGCAGTCAAAAGGTCTTGATTGATCACATATGTAGTAGGGTAAGGGGATAATCTTTTGGGAAGATTAAGCCAATAAAGGATGCACTGTGGACCAGAAAGGAGAGTGACTAGAAGCCGGTAATCTGATTGGAGGTCACGTCCTAAGTCCAAATGTGCATAGATAGCAAGAACTAAGCCCATAGCAGTGAAAATAGATAATATTAAAAGCTTTTGAATACATTGGGACTAGGTCCTGTCTATTTTGATTGTGGTATGATTTCAATCTTATTACTAGTTGCCAGGGATTCAAATGATCATTTTAGGCACAAGTAACTTTGTAAAACATAGCCAAACTATGCCTTTATATTCCAGACAAAGCATTAGTGCTCAACTGCTGAAGAAAGAAAATAGTACTACTCCTCAAAATATAGCTAAGTCTTAATCCCTGGGCACTATGGGTGTGACCTTGTTTTGAAATTTTTTTAAAAGAGTGTTTGCAGATGTTATTAAATTAATGGTCCTGAGATAAGCTGGATTATCCATGTAGATTCTAAGTACAGTGATAAACATCCTTAGAAGAGGCACACAAAGGAGAAAATGATAGGATAACAGAGGATGAGATTTGAGTGATGTAGCCAAAAGCCAAGAAGGCCAACAATTTCAGGCCAGCACAACTTCTAGAGTTGAAAGGAGCGTGGCCCTACCAATACATGACTCAATATATATGATCTCATTAAATTCTCACAAAAAGCAAGGAGATAGTTTTAAATCATTTTAGAAAAGATGAAATAGTAATGAAGAAAAATTAAAAACACACATTCAGCTACAGCCAAGATTGGCCCTTCTGAGTTTAAATTCAGTGCCCTTTTTATTAAATGCCACTGGTGCAACAGAAAGGAATGATAAGGAAAAGATATGGCTGAAGCTTCAGAATCTAAACATGGGAAATAAATGTGTGGAGTTCTTTCTTTAAACACATCTGTGTATTTTAATAGGACATTCCTGTTCTGATTGTTACTCTTAAGAGGCAAATGAGAAAGGAAGAGCAAAATTAAACCAAGGATGTAAGCATAGTGACTTAGAAAAACAGAAAACAGAGACACTCTTATTTTCCTCTGCTTCCCTCACCTCTTGCCCTCCATGAAAAAGTTGGGGAGAGGTTGGGATGGACAGAGGAAGATGTAAGTGGCCTCAACAGACCAGCTCCATGTGTCTTCTGGCAGTGACCGTCTGAATTGTTCTCTGAGGCATAATTCTTGCATTATGTTCCTGGATTTCTATAGACCAGAGCTGGTTTTGATTTTAAGGTTTTAGAAGCAAGATTTTTCTTGGACAGAGCTGGCTTTGGTGGCACACACCTATAATCCTAGCACTCAGGAGGCTGGTGGGGGGATTACCATGAGTTCAAGGATAGTGTAGGCTACACAGTACACTCAAGTCCAGCCTAGATTGCATGGATTACATATCAAGATCTTATCTCAAAAAAAGGGAGTTTTCTTGGATAAAATAGCTCAGAAATCCTCTTGAAATATTATTTGCATAACAGAGGCGCCTTTTGTCTTTAGGTACTCTTTAAGTGGAGGGGCCTCCTGATGCTCCACCTTGAGCCACACTGAGCCCAGAGTAGATGTCACCAAATGTTCAAAGTACTGTCACATTTGGAGAGTGCTAAGGAATCTGGGACTCTATAACCCAGTTCTTTTCCCCTAGATAGACAAATGTAGCAGTTGAGCAACTCTGCTCATGTTGGAGCTCAAGATTCAAGGCTCAGCAAGAGACAGTAAGAGAAAATAGGCCAGCCTCTCAGAGTAAGGTCATTTAGAAAATTGCTTATAAGAGATTATTCATAGTTTGCTTGAGAACACAGATCTTTTCACAAAGATTTCTTCCCTGGAAACTTACAGATTAGCTGTCTCAATCCCTAACTCCTGGAGTTCTCTATAACATTTGTAAAGACTTCTTATCCTAGGAACATAAACACCACGGGTAGTTTATACTTCATATTATACACACATACTCCTAAAGTGCTCAGTAAGTATTAGGGGATAGAAATGTTTAACCAACTCAACATCCTGACTACTTGAACCACTTGTGCAATTCCATGCAAGCCCTGCAAATGGAGACAGAAGAAGGAGACAGTATATTTGATCTTTATCTCAAATCAGAGCGTTTTTAATCATTCAGGAGAATATGTCATATTTTTGTAAGCCTTTAATAAAGCACACACCATCATCTTGAATGCCAAAGTTGAGGAAGCACTGTTATTTGCAATAACATCATAATAAAATAAGTATTCACAAGTGTAGCACAACGCATGCTTTCCAAAATGTCTAATACGGTGGCACCTTGGTTCATGAACTTAATTTGTTCTCTAATTTTGGAAAAGATGGCTACAGTTATGTTTGGTGGAAAATATGTCCATGGTCATGTTTGTCATCAGATGCCAACTTTGAAAGCAACAATAAAATTTTGCTAAATGCTTCTGTTTGTGAAGCAAGTTGTTTATAAACAAAAGCATGCATGGACCTGAGGCACCACTGTATGCGCTACTAAAATTTTATGCCGTGTGATAGTGGGCAGAGCTCAGGGTCAGTCAGGAATCGAGTCAGATCCCAAGCGTGTCATGTGTCAGCTGATCTGAGAAAAGCCATTTCCTTCTGAGCTTTTATTTCCTCCATTGCAAATCAGAGTTTATTGTCTCTACATACTAGGATGTTGCAAGTAGAAAATTAGAAAACAAATGCAGCAGCTACAGATTTGCAATAAAAGATCTGCTGAATATGTAGCTTATCCCAGACCACACATGGATGATACTAGTATTCTTGCATCTGCACTGAAAATTTTTTTAAAAGGATAAAAGCTCACTGCTTCTATTTTTAACTCACTAGACACTATAAACCTTTGTTTAACCTTAATTGGATATTTTCATATATTTTAAATGTTCATAGAAATCCATTTCAGATTTTTCACCCCCAAAGGAAAACTGAGCAATTATATAACATATAAAGTGAGTCACGAATGCCAACATGGTCACATAAAAATAGTGTTCATCTCTACATCCTATAAAAGGCTTCTACAGTACATAAAATTATGATGTATGGGGTGACAAAAAGCCAAAATCATAAAAATTTCAGAGACAATAACCTGTTGACATCCTAAGCTTGACATTTCATGAAACAAAACTAAAGAATGTTTTAGGGGTGTTGAAGTTAAAGCAGCAGTCCTCAGCACTGCCCTAATACTACGTGGGAATTCAAGGGGCCATGGCTTGCATTCAGAAGCTGACCGTTGATGGTCTTGAGGAGTAGCACTGTTTTATTTAGCACCGTTGGCACTCTGAGCTTTTGAGGGAAATGTGCTGGATTATCTTTCAAGTTGTTACACCACTTTTTAAATTGCTTATCACATTAACATGGTGGACTATTTACAGCTGTTCTTTGTAAAGTTTTACCGATAGAAACTCCCCATAATTGTGGATTCTTGTCAATTAAAAAAAAGAATTACTTCATTAATCACAAGCTTTTAAGTCAAAATTCCAACTAAAATATGACATTTTATAGCAGCATTCTCTAATTTTAGGAAGCATATAAAAGGATGCTAAATTTAAAATGTAAGTATTTTCTCAAATCACATGTACAAATCTGCGCTGTAGACTACTAAACAACATTGCAGCGATGAATCCTATTGTGGAAGAGCCTCTGGAATTTTGAAACATAAAATCTTGATTCAGAAAGTACAACATCCCCCAGAAAAATGCATCAAAAATAAAAATAACTTAGCTAAGCTCCCACTCCTCTCTCTAAAGATTTCATAAAGTCTAGGAAGGCCAGATTCTCATCCCCGAGAGATTTCCCATTGGGAAATACATTTGTGAAAGAATTCAGCAACCTCCCTTGTGGAAATTCTCGCAGAGCAACATAGGATGAGAATCTGGTTTATACACAATAAACATAAAATCCTTTCAGATTTGAACTTTGCCCTCAATTAAGCCCAGATGTTAACTGTAAAAGATAATCTTGGAGTTTCAATATTCTCTTTTCTAGCTTCCCAAGAATTCACCCACCCGTTTAGCACATTGCCATAAGAGGAAATAAATTATTTATAAAATTGCTTCCACCCTTTTTTATCCCTTCTTAAATACAGTGAGAATTAGAACACATAGAACAAATCAAATTTTAAATAAAGGGGTAACATCACTGTTTCTGCATATATGTGGTTTTGTTTGTTGTTTGTTTTTGAAGCAAGGTCTCTATAAGACACTAAATTGCCCACTCTGGGCTCAAATTTGAGAGCCTGCTGCCTCAGCCTCCCAGGATGCTGGGATTATAGATATATGCTATTATGCCCCACACAGGTATGCATTTTTTAAAATATGAAAATGACATATGGTTGTTGTAAAACAATTAGAAAACAGACACACAAAAATAAAAGTCCTCAAAAATTTCCAATAGGGTTTTCCAATGAATATAACTCACAAATAAAGAAAAACAAGGTTAAATTATCAGACATTGATTAAATAATTTTAAAACATTTACCAGTTAGAATTCCCTGTATTTTTTTTTAATCTAAGCAAAGGGAAGTGGGAATTTTCAATGTGCCCCCAACTCATAAGGCAGATTTTTCTGAGAAGCAAATACAGAAACAAAGACAAAAAATCAAGATTGCAGAAAATTGAGATAGACTTTTTCAGTCAGATACTGACGATGGCAACAGAGCAAAGCAAAAGAAAGCCTGCAGGTCCAGCTCATGGAAGAATATGAAAATCCGACGGAATGCAAGAAGCAGAACAGCTGGGGACCAGAACTGCTGGGAGACTTGAGTAATGCCTTTTCTTTTTCATGTTCTTGACATTTAGGTTAACCAAGCCATAAGCACTCTAATCCAGAATTAGGAACAAGCACCTTCTACAGAGTGTGGTGGCTAACAATGACAGCACTTCCTATGTGCCAGGTGCTGTTTGAGGACTACTCCTGCATATCTCATTTAATATTAATAGTAATCCAGAGTCAAGACTATTGTCAGCATTGTACATATGGCAAATCTGGAGTTTAAAATGATCAAGTAAGTTCCTCAAGCTCATAACTAATAAATTTGTATGAAGTTAATTTTTATTCTTTGAGTGTTTCTAGTGGCACACTAGCCAGTGTCACTGAATTTACCATCAGTCAATTGAGGGAAAACGTTGAAAAGACACAAGTCAACACAGTCTAATAAATGGCATGTTTAGGTTTTGGGTATGAAATTATCAGTCTATCCAACTCAGTCAAAATTAGTAGTGTCTTAGCCAGGCATGGTTGTGCACACCTATCCCAGCATTGGAAAGCAGAGGCAAGAGGATTGGTGTGAGTTCAAGACCAGCCTGATTACACAGTGAGTTCAAGGCCAGTCTGAACTGCACAGCAAGACCTTGTCTCAAATAAGAAGTGAAATTAGTTGTGTCTTTTGAGTGTAGACACAAACTTAGTGCACTCTTGAATTCTACTTCTTCCAAATGTTGTGTATGTTTTCTAAGTGTCATAATGAGCTCCAGGTGTGTTCAACGTGGATTTTTTTTTTATTTAAGGAGAGACAGGACCTGGTATTGTTTTAACCA
This sequence comes from Tympanoctomys barrerae, assembly GCA_002564285.1. Classification (NCBI taxonomy): domain Eukaryota; kingdom Metazoa; phylum Chordata; class Mammalia; order Rodentia; family Octodontidae; genus Tympanoctomys; species Tympanoctomys barrerae. Next base: position 5,778 of record NDGN011403372.1, on the reverse strand, counting down.
TTTCTCATAGGTTCGTTTCCACATATGCCATGAATTTGAACCCTGTTCAGCAATGCATCTGTTGCTTTTCCAAATGCTGGAGTATCTTCGTCCAAAGCTGAAACTTACCCTGCCAGGAACATGATTTGCTAAGAACTCATATGTCCTGTGTAACATCTGTGTGCTTTCCAAGTGTAAGTGGTACTTTTGTTGAAAGTATTGAGAAACAGAGATTTTGTAATTTTTGAGCTTTCTCTCTACCCATCTCTTCTAGTGCTCTATACCTCTTGAGCCTGACTTCCTGCCTACTCTTCTCAAAAGTATTCCTCCCTGCTCAAGACCCAAGTTTCTGTTTACTCACTGAAGTAGATTTAAGAGGCACAGAAGCAATCTGGTGAACTAGTAACAATCAAATTCTTAGAAGTAGGGGGCCAATCCTGTGCAAGAGAATTATCTCAACACTTAGAGTATTCCTAACTCCCACCCATTTATTGCTCAAAGCAAAGTTGACAGAGTCCAAAAGATGGCTAGTGGCTGCATTAGACTATAAACCCCAAAACAGTTTTTCTGCTTTTGTAACTTTCCCATGTACACAGTGAATGAAATCCATACATATATTTTGGGATCTCCCTAAGAATGTATTATAGTCTAAATTGAAGTTCTAAAATCAGTAGTCTCAACAGCAATTCTTAAGATTTGAGAATCTGATAAGTAGCATGTACACACACGTGGACAAACACACATGATATCTCATTAAGATTCTACAATGTAAGCAGCTATAGGTCAAGGAAAAGAAGTAGTAACTATGTCCCCAGAACATTATTAGCAACCTTATCATTCCAGCTTCAGTTTATTCACTTCTAAAAATTAAGCTTTTGGAATTTCTTCATCACTCACTGTCCTTCAGCTCTAGGACTTTTTCACCATCTTTTCTCTTATGCATGGAGAAAGCTTGCTTATGTTACATTCTTGCAGTGCTAATAATTCAGATCTCTCAGGATAAGCTTAAATTAACAGAACACCAAGTTATGAGCCTTCTATGTAATTCTCCACATATAATCAGAAGATTTGTTTCATGGTAACCAGATATCAAAACTAAACAAAACAAAATTTTAAAAACCCTTATAGTTCCTTTAAAATGGAAAGTGTGTGTATGTATACAATTACCTAAGTAAGAAAATGACATATTTGTGTTCATGTCCTCAGATACAAAGTGTTTTCTATCTATTTAATTTGAGCATGGATAAGATGGTACAGACTATTTTCTTCCATATGAAAAATAAAATTAGAGGGCAAAAATAAGGCCAGAATTCTTTATAACTTGCCCATTAAACTCCATTGATGAGTGCAACACATTGATGGGGGACTTCATCTCCCTCTGAAAGAGGAACAGAAAATACAGTGAGTCACATTCACTCAGATAGATCATTTAAAACATATCTGAGCATGAGAAGTGGAGACAGAATAACTCTGATTTGCTAGTCAAAAAACCACTCAAGATAGACAAGAGGTATCCGAAGACAAAAAAGAGGTCTTTAAATGTCAATGGAAAATTGTTTCACCACCACTATTTCACCTTAGCGATGCTGAATAATTTGGGCTAAGCTACAGATAGAGCAGTGAGAATTTGGTGTTATGGAAAAGGATCATCAAAGTGAAGCCAACATGAAGTCAGATCAGATTAATGTAAAATCAAATCAGTATTATAGAAAGTTGATGAGAATTGCTTGGAAGTCATCTCCACTTTCTCAGGGAATGAGCTGCCCTTCATTATCACTGCACTGCCCAAAACAATGTTGTTGGCACACAGGTGAAATATTCATGAATGAATGAATGTCAGGAAGTGTTGGAAGTTAAGTTCCAGTTTGCACATGGAATGAATAAAAAAGGTGCAAGCTAATAAAAATGATTAACAAAGCTTGAGCATATGTTGTAAAATAATGAAGATGAGCATGGAAGAAGAAAATATCAAAGGTCTGGCAAGATAGCTCAGTGGACTAAGTGCCTGCTTAGGCAAGGGCAGGCAGGGACTAGGATTCCACGCCCAGCACCACATTGCTCTGGCACTACCCCTGGGCACACTGAGCTGGCCACTGAGTCCAGACATGGTGGCACACATCTGTAATGCCAGCACTGGGGAGACTGAAAACAGGAGGATCACTAGGAGTCCAAGCTGTGTAGTGAGACCCTGTACCAAACACATGAAAAGGAAAAGGAAGAGGAAAAGGAAAAGGGAAAGGGAAAGGAAAGGAAAAATCATGAGGAAAGCATCCTAGGGCCAACCAAATAGCTCAGTGGATTAAAGCACTTGCAAGCAGGCAAGGGGCTGGGGGTTCAATCCCCAGACCTGCCATGCCAGCCCCACCCCTGGGCCATGCTAAGATGGCAGTTGAGACAGCATGGTGGTGTGCGCCTCTAATCCCAGCTCTTGGGAGGCTGTAAACAGGTGTATCACTACGAGTCTGATCTAGTAGTGAGACCATGAACACCCTGTAGACCCTTCCCTAAAATAAAAATAAAGGATAGCGTCCTTACCAGAAACTGACCAGATCAGCCAAATAATCTTGAGCTTTCCATCTTGTAGGACTGTCAAACAAAATAAATCTTTTTTTTCTTTATATTTCTCTTCAGTATTCTGCTGTGACAGCCAAAACAAAATACACCACTAGGCTTTCATATCAGTGAAGTGTTTCAAAATTTTATAAAATGAACTTAGAACTATAGAGATATGAATGTAGATCTTGCCTTTGTTATCTTGTGATCCTGAACAAATTACTTAACCCAAGTAAGTTCTTCACCTGTAAAATGAGATGCAGTGAGATGCCTATAGCTTTCTTCTGTAGCCTACTCTCCACCCAGACTGTTACTGATGTTCTTCAGGCCACTTTGTCTCTCTCTGCAGGCCTTCTCATCTGTTTCCTCCCTGCAAACCCACATGGCTCTATTCCATTCCCCATCTTTGGGGAAATGCAAATCATATCAAAGCACATTTCTTTCAAAATTCATCAGTTGAACTCAGAGACCTATGTGAAAAACAAATTCCAGACCCTTAAGCATGACATAACTCAAGCTCCTTTGTCCTGCCTTGTTAATTACCACAGCCTACCTCGCCTCTCATTTCCTTCATGTTGAATGATTGACAGTCTTCAGAGTACTCTGCACTCTCCTACCACCTTTCCTTTACACATAGTTCTTACTTTACTTGGGACACATTTTTCTCTTTTTCTGCCTGGACAACTTCTATGTACTCTTCAACATTCAGCTCCCCATTTCAGCTTTCTAAATGCTTTCTAAAGCAGATAGGGTCACTTTCCCTCTGAAGTGCTTCAGTATTATCTAATGCTTATGTAGGTTTTGACCATTAATTTTGTTTATCTGTCATCCACATTAGGTTTGTGCTGCATGAGCAGCTGTATCTTTGGTCCCTAGTTGGAGTCTAGTGCCTGGTATGTTTAATATGTTTTTGTGGGACTACTTAGAGAAACAGTGAGTTTTAGTGTTTTTGGTATAGAGGGAAGTGAAAGGAAAAAATATATATCTAAGAGTTGATGTAGACTGAATGAGAAACTGATTCAACCAAGCATATTTGGGCAGATATGTACATAAATGATGCAGTCAATTTGAAAGTTTGTCTGCCTAATAAATATTGTGTACGACATATGTATTTTCCCTGTTGTCCATTGAGGAAACAGATTTTACATTTTCAAAAGCAAAGAGATATATAAAGATATTTGTAAGTTCTAGAACATGAAGGAATGACCAAATGCTCACACATAAGTTATTTGCAGCACACAGTGAGATGTGGCCACAAGGATTGCTAACAGATTGGCTAATAGACAGTTGCTAATAGATTGTGGGATGACCAACTCCTATAGAATTCCTTGAATTATATAGGAACAGCAAAAGGGATTATGGGGGATAAACCAGTCTTTTGGAATCATGGGAGTTTAGCCTGATAAGAAAGATTCTGAATCTAGTCTTATAACAACAGCCCCAGTAGAAGAATATTATTAAAATCATATGTTTCTATGTGCATTTTTATGATTCTTAATTTTAATTATGTATGCATTTTCATGATTATCTTTCTCATACAGTTTCCTTTGAATCACAGTAGAAAGAGCTAGTAATAGGTCTGTCAAACATATTTTAGCACTGATACCTGAATTTAGTTCTTACATCTCATTATCTTTTGATGAGGGCTGGTTTATTTTGTGAGTTCATGGAACTAGAATTGTGATTTAGCCACAGTTGCCATAGCATCTTTCTTGTGTGAACGTACTAGTAAAATATCAAGAGAACACAACTGAAATGATCAAATTAGCTCTTTGGGGCTTGTATATACCACCACAGTCCAAACTCAAGTTTTATTTTCTGAGGTTATAAGCAAAACAAAATAAAGTAAGAAGTAGTAAGCAATCATAGGGTAAAGGCATTTACTGCAATGTTCAATTGTGATCAAAATTTCAAATACTCTGATTTAATTGGGCTATTAATAGGTTTAATTACTGCTAAAAGGTTCTTATGAGCTTCATCTGGAGTACCAAGTAAACAAGAAAATAAATGAAAAGATCATAAGTTTTTCTCCCTTATTAAACTTAGCATGGAACATTTACTGTATTCCCTACTATTCTATGAATATTTCCAGCATATAGATCAAAGTTGGTAGACTACACAGTGCAGAGTCAAATCCTGCCTAGCTTCTGTTTTTATAGTTTTATTGAAACATACTTATACACTTATTTACATATTACCTATGACTGCTTTCATTATATAAATTTGAATAGTTACAACTCAGACTGTATGACCTGCTAAGCTTAAAATATTGATCTTACCCTTTAAGAAAATATTCATTGGCCTTTCACATTGACAGCATATGTTAAGACAAATAGAACCTATTTTTTATAGTATAGAATGCAAATCTCTTTTTTTATACTATTGTAAAAAGTATTGTTTCCTAATTTCTCTCAGTGAGTTTGTTATTTGTATATGGAAATGCTATTGAATTTTGAGTGTTTACTCTGTATCTAGCTACATGACTGAATTTATTAAATCTATAAGTCTCTTTGTGGAGTTCTTGGGGTCTTCTTGATTCATGTTTGATAATTCATATGTACCTAGGAATCTGTCCATTTCTTTTGTATTTATTACAGGATCTACAGGGTCTATAGGATCTCACTACATAGATTGGACTAGCAGTGATTCTCCTGTTTTCAGCCTCACAAGCGCTAGGATTACAGGCATGCACCCCACACCCAGTCTCAATTGCCCTCTCAGTGCACCCCAGGGAAGGGGCCGACAAGGCATGCCGGGGATCAAACCCTGGCCACTGCACTCTGCCTAAACAGGTGCTTTAGTTCACTGAGCTATCTGGCCAGCCCTGTTTTCCATCTTATTAAAGATTGTAAAAGCAGATATTGATGATCTTCTGAATTTCTACAGACTCTATAGTAATTTTATCATTTTCATTCCTAATTGTATAAATTTGAATCTTTTCTTTTTATTTGATAATGTTGGCTATGTGCCTATCAATTTTATTCATGGATTCTTTTATTATTTTCTTAGTCTGAATTGCATTAATTTTTGTTCTGATCTTTATAATTTATATTCTCCCTAATAAGGGCTTTGGGCTTGACTTGTTCCTTTTATAGAAGCTTGAGGTATAACATTAGGTTATTTATTTGAGCTTAGGAATTAATCTAACAAAGGAAGTAAAACATCTCTACATTAAAAACTATAGAGTCCCACCCCAGCTCCGGTGAGTGTGCGGAGAGCTTCCTGCTAGCCTGCGCCAGCGGGACC
>NDGN011403362.1:0-14560 GCA_002564285.1 Tympanoctomys barrerae | reverse complement strand
GGTGTAGACTTCTCAATAACAGGCATATGAGGTTTTTAACACTAAAGAATTGTTAAACATGTTGTGAATAATTGTTATCTAGTCACTTTACTGTCCCAAAAGACCCTAGAATTTATTTCTCTAGTAAACTGGTACAAAAGTACATATCAGCTCAGGAAAGAATAAAGATGAGAGAAAGTAATATAAAAAGAAGTTGCTTAAACAGAGTCTAGAATTTTATCATTTCTGTAACATCATTTAGATCATTTATGAGTTTTTCTTAGAATGCTCCTGTTCATTGTTGTGGTGATAGCACTGATAACCCTAGATACTTTTCCAGGTAGAGGTAGAGAACTTCGTCCATTTATGCCATTTGTGTAGATCCATCTGAAAAAGTATCCTGTTGAGAAATGTCCCTTCAAAGCCACTTTCCTGAACTGCCAGCACCAGAGTGGGCTTCTCTGAAATTTCTGCTGCCCCATGCTGTCTTTTAAGTGACTGCTTAGAGACACTCTCAGGAGATACACCACTAATGTTTCCTTAATGAGTAGCTTCTCCTGGTCAGAAAAAACATTGAGAAACAAAGTGACCTGACTAGCTGACTACATAGATTAGGTCCGTAATTCTTTACAAATAGGATTCTTGATAGTATGCTTAAAGTATAAACAGTAGGTCTCCAGCACACCTAGGAGTCTGTTTTTAAAATGAATGAGGGGTCTGGGGAGATAGCTCAGTAGAATAAGAGCTTGCTTAGCAAGGGCAAGGGCCTGAGTTCAATCCCCGGTTCCACAAAACATAAATAAATAAATAAATAAATAAATAAATAAATAAATAAATAAATGATAAATAAATAAAATGAATGAAATAATGCTAGGAAGATGACATTTTAGAATTATTTTCCCTACTCATTGACTTACAGTAGCTCTATTTGGTTAATATTTTTCAGCAAATGCTGTTTTAGAAAGAAAGGAACCCTAAATATTTGTATAAATAAATGTAAATAAATGCCGCTTTGTTATGTTACAAAATACTGCAATTTACCATTACTATGGAAAAATCTGATGATTATATTACCCCCAGGGTCCTAAAACTCTATAGACCAAGATGTTCTCAAAGGTTCTTCCTTCTTGGAAAATTATATATCTAATATAAAGAGAAGCGATTAGAAAGCTGGAGATGAATATTGTTCCTAGACCCACCAGAAATTCCTGGTCCCCTCTTTAAATATTTTCTGCCTTCAACCAGAATATACTCAATTGAAACTTCTTGCTTCCTTTAAAGGAAGCCATGAGTATTACTGAACAAACATTTTGAAAAATTAGGACTTTTAAACACAGATATCTACGAATACAGTGTAAAATAATATTCAGAGATCTGCAGTATGTTTATCCATCAGAGCTACATCTTATTTTTAAGTGAAACAAAATTCCATGAAAGATCCTTCATATGCTCTTTGTATTTACAATATATATGTTATAAATACAAAGAGATACACTCATCGTATCACCCATGGGCACAGAGAGAACCACAGGTGAGAAGTCTATGAATTAAAGTATATTCCCAGGATTAAATGAATTTAGCTTTTTGGGAAGTAACAGATCAGAGCAAAAGGGGATAACCCTCATTGGACCACAGCAAGCACAACAATATTATTTTCCCTTGTATTTTATGTCACAAACTCATGTTATATTTTTGTGGAAATTTCCTACTGGTAGGCAGGCTGAAAACCAAACAAAACACCTAAAGAAGAGCAGTTATTTGCCATTTCCTCTTGGACCACTATATGAACATTCAGCATCTTGACAATAAATATCAGGCAGAGTAATATAACCCAAGAGAATCTACATCTAGAAGAAAATTCCAGCATTTTATTTATTTATTTATTCATTTATTTATTTATTTTGTATATTAGGAACGGGTCTACAGGGTGTTCAGGGTCTCACTACTAGATTGGACTCTTAGTGATCTGCCTGTTTACAGCCTCCCAAGAGCTGGGACTACAGGCATGCACCACCACACCCAGTCTCAATTGCCATCTCATCGCACCCCAGGGGTGGGGCAGTCATAGAAGGCCCGAGGATTGAACTCCAGGCCCTGCGCCTGCAGTTAGCATACATATATAGCTACTTTCTCTTAGTTCAATGAGAAGGAAGTTTTGAACTAGTAATGTTTAGACAAGATACCATGTCTGCATCTTGTACTATGAATAGCTACTACGAAGACAATAGCCAATGTATTATTGTAACTGACCTACTAACCTGTTTTGAAACTGTCTCATTGCTATTTCTTTCCCAATAAAATTAATATTAAAAAAAAGAATCTGCTAAGCTATTTGGCAGGCCCCAGCATTTTATTTAAATGACAACATTGCAAAGAGATCTCAGCTGAACTCAGTACTTCTTGTGAACTTTGTCCTAGTCATTTTCCTGTCAATGAGACACAATACCTGGCACTCACAATTTAAAGGAGGTGAGGTTGATTTTGACCCATGGGTTTCAGAGTATTCTGTGTGTGGTTCACTGACTCCAAGGGAGGAGGATATGGTAGAAAGGTATGGCAGGAAAATGTTGCTCACCCCACAGCAGCCAGGATGCTGAGACAGAAGGGAGGAAACAGGGCAAGAACTCACCCTTCTAAGTCAACTCCCAGTAATCCACCTCCCAGCAGCCCATTCAGCTCTGAATTTGTGGCTGCAGTAATCCACTGATGAGATTCCCCTATGCATCACTTCCTTTCCAAAAGCTCCACCTCTGACTACATGAGCCTCTGAGCAACATTCTAGATCTAAACCTTAAGACCTTTACTTGCCTCCAGGTAACATCAGATCATATTTCAGGAGTAAAGCAAGACATTACCTGAAATGCCCCTACCACTCCCAGCCCCACCCCAGCAGGTCAAGATAGCACATGGCTCTCAACCAAACCCTCGTGCCCATGTCCCTCTCTTTCTCCAAAAACATTTGTAGTAAATATCTGTTCAAACAAAAGCCTCCATTTTCCCACTGCTTTTGTGTGCTGTAGCAGGAAGCACTGTTAGCTGTGCTAGTGAAAAATATCAACGGTAGACTCTGAGACACATGCCATAATGTTCCTGTGGAAATCAAGCTCTGAGAAATTTTTTAAATGTTTTCAACACATCAGCATGAAGCATCGACCTAGTTGGAATCACTTAGATCTAAAGCAAATGCTCTGATTGTTTTCACAGCGGGCTTTTCTTCTAGGAGCTGAAACAGGCGCCAGGGTGAGGGTTGCTCCGAAAGGTTTTCAGCCCCCTGCCTTGGTCTGCTATCGCCTGTGACAGGATCAATACCGGGGTGAGCAGTACAGGAAGCTCAGGGAAGATTATGAAGACGAGGTGAGTGACAGAACCACCTTCTAGGATTTGTTCTTTCCTCTCACCTTGAATCTCATTCGCCTCAGACAGAGATGGAAAGCCAACAGGACACTGACAAAATCGGAGAGGCAGAGGAAGAAAGGGAGTAAAGGCTGTCAGATACCACATGTGCAACAGCCTGGTCACTGTATCTTCTTACATGGAGTCATTGTCAGGAAAGGGCCAGTAGGGTGGTAAATCTGAGGTGGATCTTGATTAATGAGAAGGCAAATGTCAGCAGGGCTTGGAGTACCACAAGTGCTCAGGAGTCTGATAGCCATGATTTTGAGTGGAGTTTGATTAATATTAATTTAACTACTCTACTTCTCTTTTACTTTTTTCTCCCAGACCAGTGCCATTTATGTAAATAATATGGCAAGGCACTTCCCTGTTAAAATTGTTGTGTGGAGTGCAGAAAGGATCCCATCATTCCTCCACTGAGGGTCTTCTTGGATAGGTTCTGCTACTCCATGATTTATATCGCTGTCTCCAAGGCCTAGAAATGCCTAAGCAATTGGGTCAGTTCATCCCCAGGGCTGTTTCTGCAGCTTAACCGGGGCACCAGCATCATAAAGCCTATTCTCATTCCAAATGACCAGTCAATGTAGAAGAAAACTTTTAGGAAACTCTTCTGCGGCGATTTAATCTTATTTGAACTGTCATAGGCAGCTACCCCAGTTGACAATGTGTGTAATAATCTTGCTAAAAATAATAGGTCCCAACTTTAATTACAGTACTATACCCAAGTTCATTTCTAACATTTCATATTTCTTTGTATTTCTCTAGAGTTTAGATGATATATAAGAAGTTTCTCAGAAATCCTGTTATTTGCTGTTTGCTGAAGTCATAGGATGAACACAGAGAAAAGCATGTTCTCAGCCTGCTTAAGCATTATCACCAACCCACTTAAATGAATTGTTAGCTGTGATATTTTATTCTGATTCTTTTTTATAAGTATAAAAGTATTAAGATGCTTGTGTATACGCCACTTTGAAGTTTAATAAAAAATGATTCCCCAAATTTACTCTTGTAATTATTATTTTTAATGTATTTGGTACAAGGTCTCACTACACAGCTCAGACTCAAAGGGATCCTCTTGTTTTCAGCCTCCCCAGTGCTAAGATTACAGGTGTAGGCCACCATGCCCAGTGTTAGTGGTGCAGCGTGTGGTTCTGGGAATCAAACCCTGGTCCCTGCTCTTACCTAAATAGGCGCTTAGTCCATGAGCTATCTTCCAGGCCAATTCCCCAAGTTTAGCAGTTATCATGACCAATAATTTGGTTATTTACTTCTGGTCTTTTTTTCTGTACATATTTTTTTAGTTTTGATTTTAATTAATTAGTAGCTAATCACATAAATTAATTTTTAACTTCATTTTTAAATTTATAAGCATATCCCCAAGTCATTCAACTTCTTTGAATACAATCTTACCATCACATGACTTATGGATTTAACTTCATATATTTAATCAATTCTCTTTTTTGTGATTTTGTTCTTATTGATTTGGGCTTAGAACATGAGATGGAAAATGTCAAGTTGGAGCACACTCTGCCCCCTCAATTATCTCTTTGAAGACATTACATACTTTCTTTTTGTGTGTGAATACCAATAAAATGTCTTTACTAAATCTGAGTATTTACTGATACAAGAATCACTAGATCAAAGATTAAAACAAATTGTTTTAATTTTTATTCTAAAATATCTTTTGATTTAGATATTTTAGAATTTAGAAAAGTATAAGTAGATGGCCTCCTCAAAATATCTTATACAATTTTAACATTTCAGTATGCCCTTAATGGTTTTTTGTACCCATATAAATATTTAGATATGCTTCTCATATATTTTATTATTTATAAAACTGAAACATGTAGCACATAATGGATTATAACCTGCTTTTTCCAGTTAACTAAATAACTGAGATTTTTTCCATGTCATTAAGTCTCCTGAATTTAAAAACAGAGATGACTAAATTGCATTAGTTTTCTACAAGTACTCTCCTATAGATTATGAATGAGGGTAGATATAATTAATAGCAGTTCAGTAGATCTTGAAACACTGCCTTTTCTCACTATCTACACTAACATCAGAGCCTTAGTGAAAAGTTCATATTATACAATAGTATGTTTTAATAGGAAAGCAAGAAAAAGAAGAGTAGAGAAGTATGATAGGAGAAAAATATCAGAACACTTTAACTGATAAAAAAAGTAACTAGTAATGCTTTCAAGAAACTGGTCAACTCAATAGAGTTGCAAAAACCAGCAGGTCAATCTTTTTTCCTCTATAACACTTATAAATAATTGATGTCAGGGAAAAGACTGTATCACATTAACTGATTCCAAAGCCTCTAGATTTCTACCTAAAGAACAGAGTAATAGCTGTCACTTCCATTTTCTAGAATGCATTCTCAACCAGCTGTAGGTTCTTTCATTGTGGCATACAGTCATCACCATCCCCATGATCCTCATCGTCCTAACATCACCATCCTCATCATAACATCAACATCCTGGTCATCAGTACTACCAATATTACCACCACCACCATCATCATCACCATCATATCATCATTATCCACATCATTACCACCATCACTCTAGCATCACCATCATCCTCACCATCACCACAGTCATCATCATAACCACTATCCCCATATCACCACCATTACCATAACATCACTATCACCACCTTTATTACTAATACCATCTCTGTCTTCATCACTATCATCCCTACAATTGCAACCATAATCATTGTCCTAGGCACTTTCCCAATCGCTGAGACAAAATACCCAGCACATACCACTTAAAAGAACAGAGCTTGTTTTGGGTTCATGGCTATAATTCATGGTCAGGTGACTCCAAGGCATAAAGGCATGGTGGAAGGGTCTGGAAGAGGAAAACTGGATGTCGACATCCAAAAAGCAGAGAAAGAAGGGAAGAGCTTTCAAGGGAGACACACTCTTCCACATCTCATCAGGCCCAACTTCCTATCAGCACAATTAGTTCTACGTTGACTGTTCTTATGATCTAATAACCTTCCTGAAGCCCCACCTCTGAATACATGATAATCCAGGGGAACAGTTTAAATCTAAACCTTTAACAATTACTGGAAATGTTATCATTATCATCACAGTTTTTCCTACCATCATCAGCTTCTCCACAAGTTGACCACTCAACCTTGATTCAAATTGACCACAGTGTGTTCACCATTTGTGTTACAGTTTTTCTGTTGCTGTAGCAAAATTCCTGAGTCTAGATATCTTAGACAGGAAAGAGATTTACTTAGTTTGTAATTTAGATATTAAGCCCAAGATCAAGGGGTCACATCAAGTTGGCTTTGATGAGGGCTTTGGAAAAGATAACACAATGGGATGAATGCTTGTAGCAAAGGTCATAGGGAAACATAAGAAGCAAGAATGTGGGGAGGGGCTGCTCTCACTCATTTATAATAACCCATTCTGAAGGGAGCTGCCAGTAACTGGAATCACATGACAATGATATTTTAAACACTTCTGAGAGAAGTATCTCCAGTGACCTAGTCACTTCCCACTAAGGTCCACTCCCTAAAGATTCTTTAGCTCCCAGTACCACCACACTGAGGACCAGGGTTCCAAAGCCTGTGCCCTGGGGAGAAGCATTTCTTTCCTGTGCAAACCATTACATCCTCCTCAATCATAATTATTCATTGAATGCTGATATTTTTATTTCCTTCTTGGTACTTCCCAAAATTTAAAGTCTTTATTGTGTTTTTACCTGTTTCTTATCTGTATCTTCAACCTGCACTACAAAATGGATGATGACAGGGCCACAGCGGTCACAGTTATACCATCCCATCTCTAGTATATTACACAATGCCTGGCAAATAGCAGATAGTCAATAAAAATCACAGGAATTAATCAATCTACCATTTGACACCAAGTCTACCTTCCCCCAAAATATTCGTTTTGTTGTTGTTTTGTTTTTGTTGTTTTTAGTTTTTTTTAGGTACCAGGAATCAAACTCAGGGTCTTGTACATGCCAGGCAGGTGCTGTGCCACTGAGCTACATCCATGGACTCCCCCCAGATAAACTAAATTCCTTAAGACAAAGAATTATTTTTCTTGTATGATAGGTCTTGAAATGGAAACTGAGTGTTGTAAGAAGTCACTTTTGAACTGTCTATAAACTGTGCGGGCATTATTGAGAAAACATATAAGGGCAGAAAAAGTCTTGTGATAGGTAAAATGGTTTGAGAAGTAAGAATAGAACTATTGACTTAGAAAATTCTCTCTCTTGCCCAAAATGAACTCTGCCCTTTAAAACAATCCTTTTTGAAAAAAACATTTTTATTTATTTATTTGTTTGTTACAGGAACTCACTATGCGATTCAGACTCATAGAAATCTTCCTGTCTCATCCTCCCCAGTGCTGGAATTACAGGCATGTGCCACCATGTTCAGGTTCTGGGGGCAGCATGACATGCAGTACCAGGGATCACACTCAGGTCCTTGCCCTTTCCAGGCAGATGCTTAGACCACTGAGCCATCTCCCCAACCCTAAATTAATTCTTAAGTCTCTGATGTCATAAAGCCCATTTAAAAATGTAAATACTACATAACAGTTCACATATGAATCCACACAGAGACTGTTTGAACAAAGAAAAGTGAATAGGGCACTTTGACTCAGCCAGAGACTGAGGTTCTGGAAAATACAAGAAAAATAAGGATCAGTGGGAACTGGGTCCATGAAGACAAAGGAGAAACCAAAAGGACAAGAATGATTTCCTTTAACCCTGATATTTTCTGGATAGACTAGAAATTTGGAAGTATTTTTTAATCCCACTTCAACAGATGTATTTGAATGAGCTGATTCATAAATTATAGGGTGAAGCAAACATCAGAAATTGTCAACTTTGAGATGAGAGCTAAAAATCCAGTAAGAGTGAAACTAAATTCTGCATGTGTGTATTCACGTGTGTGTGCACATGCATACAAGCATGTGTATGTAGAAATCATAGAGTAGAAATACAGAAGACATTAGAACATTCAGCAGAAGAAAATGCAGTGGAGAAGATGTGACACTAGTTTTACATGGTAGCCAACAGTGGCAAGATATGAGATGTGATCAAAATACAGAGTGAATATTTAAATTGTTAGGAAAGAGTATCATTAAACCTCTTCAGAAGACACCCCCTCAAGTCAAACACATTTGTCTGCTTTCTGAAGCAGTTCTGGAGAGCTCTTTCATGAGTATCTTTATAAGGTATAATAAAAAATACCTCAAGGGAACAGCAGGCTGGTAAAAATATGTATACTCATCCACCTTATTTGGATATGGCACCATGTGACTTCTGACTCTTCCTCAAAGTCAAAATTTATTCAGGTCACTGGGACAACTATGACAGTATAAATGAAGGCTAACATCAAGGTCTGAGAAACCTGGTAAGGTTGGGGGAGATAAGAGCCCTTCTGCATTGTTGGTGGGAATATAAACTAGTACAAAAACTACGGAAATCAGTATGGAATCTTCTCCACAAACTAAATACAGACATTCCATTAAAACCAGCTATACCCATTTTGGGCATGTGTCTAAAAGAGTTAAAGACATTATATTACAGTGACGCCTGAATACCCATACATATAACAGCATAATTCACAATAACTAAATCTTGTAAATGACATATAAATCCACCAAGATATGGGCTTATATGATAATTATGGCATATAAGTACCATACTATGAAAGCATAAAGAAAGATATATTTGTATTTTTAATCACTTGTAGGAAAATAGATTTACCTTGAGACCATGATCGTAAGTGAAAGAAATCAGACATGGAAGGTTAAATGTCACATGTTTTCTCTTATAAGAGAAAATGTAAATCATTCAAAGAGCAAAAACAAAAGAAAGATGATAGGAAACAGGAAGGTAAAGCTTTTGCACATGGCAGTGGTATCTCAGAATGTAGAGAGAGGAGAGAAAGGAGAAATAAAAAGGATTAAGATCTACTATGCCTATGTATCAACTCTCCAGGATAAGTGTAGCCCTTATATATGACAGACATGTACTGATGAAAAAAACATTTTAAGTCCCTCCCCCCAAAAAAACTTAGACCCAGAACTGCTTCAGAAAGTGACAAGAACAATGGGGTAAGTGTATTCAAAGTGTGGGGAGTATTTTAAGTAGTCTGAATATTTTGAAGGTGATTAATTGCTATGTGTCTTTTACTGTAATACATTTTTAAAATTTAAACATTCACTGTATCTATCAATCACTTCTTGTATTGCACATGTTTTACTAGACAATGTGGCTAATCACTAAAGTAAAAGCCTTATATGTAAGTCAGTATTAAACCACAGGGGCATCTAGAAAGAATGAATAGTTCCCTTCAAGACTGTAGCAGACAGTGGATTCAAGTGCCTGCAAGCAGGTGCAGGGGCCAGGGTTGCCTGCCTCGCTGCCCCTGCCCCTGGGGCACGCTGAGATGGCAATTGAGGCTGGGTGTGGTGGCACACGCCTGTAATTCCAGCTCTGGGGAGGCTGTAAACAGGCGGATCACTACCAGTCCAATCTAGTAGTAAGACCCTGAACACCCTGTAGACCCTTCCCTAAAATACATACACACACATAAATATATATATATATATATATATCCATAGCAGAAAAGTCCCCCAGCCAGTATACTTCCATTTGTTGGCTGCCCAGGTAAGAGTACCACTTCCAGCTCCTGAAGGAATGTGTAGCTGTCACTCTGATGCATCCGCTAAGCACAATCCCCAATCGACAAGCCATTCTGCCTCTGTGCTTCCTGCTTCTTATCTCACATCAGCCTTAGACCACTAGAGATCAGGCCTGGTATTCTGACAGTGATCTCAATCAGTACCCACGGACATAAACGAACCTGCCTCCAAATCCTGGGTGCTGCTTTGGGTGTTTCTGCTTGCTCTTGCATGACTACATCTGCAAGCTTCAAGTATAACCAACAGAAATACCTGCTGGCTCAAGACACATCTGCTTATTCTGTGTACATTCCTACCTGCAGACATGCTGGAGAGAAGAAGCACTTGGCTTCCTTTGACTTCCCTAACTGTCCCTCACCCATGTACTGTTCTCTCTCCTTGACTTAGACTCTCAAAGCTGAATAACAAGACAAGCTAACATGAAGCTAACGGTCACCCCAACCTTTGAGAAGACCCTCTATAAAACCCCATAACTAAAATCAGGAGAGGAAAAATTACATCTACTTCAGGGAAGTGAAGCAATGATTTGTCATCTTTGCTTGCATTGGACAGGATTAGGAAACATATGTTCTCCACTATTTTCACAAGAAACATTACATCACATAATAAGACTGACTCTCACATTGATCCCCTTTTTCAAAATGTGCCTAAAATATAAAATACCCCCTCCTGAAGCAATATCTAATATAAAAGTGAGGTTAAGAAATACTGATGTCATAAGCAAAAAAAAATATATTAGGCCCAGAATTGTTATGTAATCTACATATACATTTGTAATTAGATGTGTCAACCAGATCATGGGTCTAGGGTCAGGGGAAGAATTTGGGTATAAAAAGTTTGTACTATGTTACCTCTGCAAAAACCAGCTGGGCTGGCAAGGGCTTATTTTAGTGGAAAAACCTACGATTCCCACAACAACTGTAACTTAACCAGTTACATATATAGTATATTATGACATGAAAGTCGACACCACACACAGAAATACTAAATACTACACATGCTTGAGGGGTACAAGTTATTGTTGCTATGGGACCCATAAGTTCTGAGTGGCATAAAAGTGGAGTTGGAGCCACCTGAACAACCTTGGATCGTGTGTCTATGAAAATCCTGTGCATTCGCACACTTGACAAATCTTCATTGAGTGCCTACTTTGTGTAAGGAATTGTGCTAGAGGCTGTGCAAAAATATCTCCTCCATCATTGAGAGTTCGAGGCCAGCCTGGTCTATAAAGTGAGTTCAACGGCAGCCTGAACTGCATAGCCAGACCCTCCTTGTCTCAACAAAAGACCAAAAAAAAAAAAAAAAAAAGTTTGTGAAGTAGGACCAAACCATTTACAAAGATTTAATAAGGATATACTATTGATTTGTAAACATTTGGTTTTATTCTGTATTTGAGCTAATGTAACATATTTTCTTATAGTGAGATATAACTTAGATTTCTAAAGACCTTAAAACAAAGATACTAGTTTTTATCTAAATTGTCTTTTGTAACAGATTACAATCAATAAAGTTGGATCAACTTATAAAAAAATTATAGCCTCCACCTGTATCCACTGGAACCTAACACTTCCACAAAGAGTGAGGGAATTCTCTGCTCTATGGCTAGACAGCAGATTCCACATTTTTCATGTGTTATATGAATGAAGAAATCTATTCAACAGAAATGCTGTTGGAATCTACACCCAGATATCCACTCCTTCACCTCAGCATCTGTCTCCTAAAGCTAACCCTTTAATACCTGCTTCTCTGTTGACTTCTGTTAGGTCATTATTCTCAATGTGTTGGTCTATTCCTTTCTTCTCATGGTCTTTAAATCACTAACATTATGAACCCCAAAGATCTGAAGTTTCTCTAAATTCCTCTTATTTTTAATGTCTACACTAATCTATACATGTCTGTGTTTCCAAACTGTATCCACATATACCACAAATCTCAATATTATATATATCTATATATATATATAGATATACATATATAGATATATATATTCATATTATAATATAGTCTATGTTGTTTAAAATTGAGATTATATTATGTATAAGGTGAACTTGCAGCACTCTTGAGTCCTACAGTTCACTCAAGTACACCTTAGTCACTTAAGACTCAAGTTAAAAAGCACACGGGAGAAGATTACAAAGAATATGGAAGATTTCCTGCACACCCCTAACCTCAGAAATCTCAAGGTCTAGATGCTACAGGTGATTGATTATACCTGGAGTCAATAGTACAGTAATGTATGTCTGCATTCTTGTGATTGCTTGAGGGACAGGGTATGAAAAGGAAGGAGGGCCAGGCAAGGCACTCAGGAGGCTGAGGCAAGGACCTCAATGTGGGTTGGAGGCCAGCTGGAAGAGTATGGTGAGACCCTGTGGGAAGGAAAGAAAGAATAAAGAAAAAGGAAGAAGGAAAAATAAAATAACTTAATTGTTGTAAAAAGGGTCATAGAAAATAGCTATACACAAAAAGAAAATATAGAAAACACCCACCTCTGCTTTTCGTATGTTAAAATTTTTATTATTTTCTTTTTTATGGTACTGGGGATTGAGCCAGTTTCTCTTCAACTGAGCAACATTCTCAAACCATTTTGAGTTTTTAAATTTTTGAAACAGTTGCCCACTACACTTGGCTTGCTGTTTTCCTTTCCTTTCCTCTCCTTTCCTTTCCTCTCCTCTCCTTTCCTTTTCTTTCCTTTCCTTTTCTTATTCTTTCTTTTATTTTTCCTTTTCTTTCTTTCTTTAAATAAGCAAATGTCTTACACTGAGGGAAAATCAAAAGTAATCTGAGAGTCGTGGGTTAAGTGCCCAGAGAATGAGACTCATCTTGGTTTGGCCATTCTGTCTTGGTCAAATCCACTGTCTATGAGTTTAAAACAAGGGTCTTGAGTTAGCTGGAAATCTCTTTCCTACAAACATATGAATTTAATGCTTCATTACTGAAGGATCATATATCGTTGGTATATCTACTTGCATATACCCATGCCTGCTGTCGGTTCCAAAGTAGGTAGGACCTAGTACTCCCAGGTTCTACAGATTTTCTCAACTAATGCACAGTGAGAACTTATTGAGTGAGTGATTTTTTTTCCATTATCAGCAAATATTTGTGTTCAGTAGCTCTAGGTCCAAGGCTTGGACTGAACATGAGGAAGAGATGACACCAAATGGGACCTTAGAGGACAACCTTCTAGAGGTCATCAGTAGGGCAAACAGGACTCAAGTCTGCAATGATCCTAATTAAAAATGGAATGTGGATGCCAAAATAGGCATGGTACCCTCTGCAATTCAGAGGAGGTCAGGCTGGTGTACACAAGCTGGGAAGGGTTGCTAGAGGGACAGATATACCTAATGCAAGTAGCAGCTGTGGTGGAAAGTCAAAGGTATGAATGGAAGAAGCTCCAAGTGGTTAGTAAAAATGACAAATGTGATTCATGAGGCTTTGGAGTTTGACTGAAAGTTTGGAGTCTGACTGAAAGAATACAAATAAAACAGGGGAAAGTGGGTTGGAACTGCATGACCAACCTTGTCACCAAGTCCTTTAAGGAAATTCCCCAGGATCTGGCTGAATGATCAAGCCAAAGTACATGGAAATCTGGGTTCTGCCCCAACTCCAATCACATCTCCACTGTCTTCGTCTGTTCACCATTCAGGATTTTGTGGGTAAAAGATGTTGGAAGGCAGAAACATGTAAAGGTCACTTATATAAAGTAACACAAGATGAGGTTCGATCCCCAGCCTGCTGTGCCAGCCCCACCCCTGGGGCACGCTGAGACTTACTGAGGCTGGGCGTGGTGGGGCATGCCTATAATCCCAGTGCTTGGGAGGCTAAAAACAAGAGAATCACCAAGTCTGATCTGTGTAGTGAGACCTTGTAGACTCCGCACTAAACACAAAACAAACAAACAAAAAGAAACTCAAGACTAGGAAAACAAAAGGTGCTAGCCACTATAATAGAAAAGTAGTAAGAGGAATAAAATTTTAAAAGAGGGCGGTCTGCAAGAATGAACACGGATTTTCAGCACAGAGAAATCCCATGAGCCCGGTCCACTCACTAAGGACTCAAGGGGACTGCGGTGCCAAGGTGAGCTGATTGTAAGGCTGTGACACCATGAGTGTGACTCCCCACTCTGCAACTTAATCACAGTGCACTAATCAGTGTGTAAAATTCTTAGAATAGTGTCTGGGACACAACATAACTTAGAGTCAAATAAGTGCTCACTGTTATTCATTAGATGGAATGAGATACCAGAAAGGACAGTTCAGCATGCAACAAGATGCAGTGAAGGGAAAATCAAGTACTGGATCTAGGTGGATGTGATAAAGCTTAAAGTGAATAACAAAAGTAGTCAGGATTGGGAGTAGGTTAGAGGATAGATAGAAGATATATATGGCATGTATATCGTACAACGTTAGAATATATTCTGTAACTACATATATATGTATATATATATATATATGTAGCATGCAACAAGATGCAGTATATATATATATATATATATATATATATA
>NDGN011403332.1:0-10338 GCA_002564285.1 Tympanoctomys barrerae | reverse complement strand
GTCAGTGTCAGCCATGTGGATGAGAATCCTCTATCCTTGCATTTCTCAAATTTCAAGAAAATTCTAATTATACAATAATTATTTAACAATTCAGATTCTGATTCAGCTCATTTGAGAAGCAGCCTGAGTCTTCTAACTTTCTAAGAAATTTTCATATCCATACAAATGGTTGGATCTATAAAATTTTTGTATAGGAAATATGTAATGTAAATATCACTTACTTTCTGTTACTAAACATCATGTGCTCAAAGAAATTAATCTCAGGTATTCTGCACCTGCAAAGAGTCTATTTCCTTGAAGTTGAAATGAAATCTGTGGATTTCATACATTTTTGTGAACTGATTATGTGATTGTTCGTTTCCATCTCTTCATATGCTTGTCATCATACAGGTTAGTTTCCTAAGAGCCAAATGTATATTTTAATTAATTAATTAGTTAGTTAATTAATTTTAGTACACCTTCAAAGTGCATGATGTTTGCATTCCTTGTGGGGATTTGGTACATGTATATGAAGCATATTATTTTAATGTCCCTTTCCTTTCTCTTCACTGTACCTTTCCTCCATGTCTTGGCCCCCTTCCTACTTGAAAAAGATCTTCTCCATTTTCTATGGCAATTTTCTTTCTTTTAGTTTCCTCTTTATTTTATTCATAATTTGTTTTTTTTCATGTAAGAGAACCCATGTAATATTTAAACTTGTGTATCTGTTTTACTTTTAGTTAATGATATGGTTTCAAGGGTCATTCATTTTCCTACAAATGACAAAAATTTACCTGTATTTGTAGCCAAATAATACACCACTGTGTATATTTTTTGAAAATTCATTTGTTTTTGTTACTTATACCTGTTAGTTTTGCATTGTACATATAAATCATCAGTTGTCTGAATAGGATTCCTAATCTCCATTTTTATGAAACTGTAGTAATAGTTTGGAAGCCACATGTCTTATCATCATACTCTTCAGTTTCTGTTTGATTTGAACTATAGTTATGGTGGAAAATTTCATTTTCATGGGTAGCATCTCATGTCAAATTCTCATTACATATTTGTCTGATTTTCTACCTCATATTCTTGCTAAGAACCTTCAAGAGTCTCCTCAGTATATGTGGACATATACCCTGAAAGTTTAGAGGAACTAAAAAATAATACAAAGTGAATATTGTTATAACAAACAATAACTTATGGCGTTGCCAGGTATGTAACAGAAATCACAGAAGACATTGTTTTTGAATACAATGCATGTGTTCATAATTTGTTGCATAGCATATTCTATATATGCTAATGTTGAAACTTTGGATTGTCAAATGTTGATATTATTTGCTTTGAAATTTTATAGCTGAAAACTTATTATCTTAAGTGGTAGTGGTCTTAATTACATATCTTATTTTTGAGATTAAACTACCCACACCCAAAGTTAAAAGGGAGAAATATTTATTTCAGTTCACAATTTGTAGAGGTTTCAGTCCATAGTAAGATGGTTCCAAGACAGGGTAATATAATCTTGGAACCAGCTTGGAAGAGAGGCCTGGAATAGGAGAAGCAGTCCATGACAGGGCAGGCAGAGGGCAGCGCAAGCAGGGAGCCAGCCTTTCTACTTTTCCCCTTGTCTTCCAACCAAACTATAAGCCTATTTGTTGTTGCTACCCACACTCCTGGTGGTCCTTCCCACTATCAATATCAAGAAGTATGGCAAACCATTCAGTGGACTAATTTAATTATCATGCACCCTTCATACATATTTGCACACCTGGATCCAGCCACCTCTGAAAGCCCCACCTATGAGTACATGAATTTTTTTTTTTGTGGAGCCCTTGCGCTTGCCAGGCAAGTGCTTACTCCACTGAGCCATCTCCCTGGGCCCCTAAGTGCATGAAATTTTTGGGAGATATCTGAACAAAGCCATAACAGTAATTGAACATAATTTGGGTAATGGAGTAATGCTTTGAATCAATACTCAATTGATGATAGGTAATTGCTAATCACCTACATGAAAAAAATACTTTATTGAGGTCTGCATAGAGTATAAAAACAAGTCTGACATTCATAAAAAACAAAATCTCCAAAAACCTAGACTGACGGATTAGGTTTTCATAAATGGGAGCAGTTATAATCATATACATATTCAGCTTACTTTTTGATCCAACTAACTTGATTTTCTTTCTTTCTTCTTGTATATTCCTAAATTTATCACAGTAAAAAGTTATGACAAATTCATTCCAAATAGGGAAATATATCAGGCTTCACTCTTATGTAACAGGAAAGCCACATATTTCTGATAAAAATCTTTCTTTTTCAGAAATCCCAAAGAAATTGGGGACAGTGATGCTATTTGGAAACCACAGCAATTATTGTCACAGAGAATGGTTTTAATTCTCAGTAACTGTTGCATCAACACCTTTCATGAAACCCGACAAGTGTTTACATCAGTGCACAGCAGCAAATCACAACAAGAAGCAGAGAGCCTGACTCAAGATCCACATTTTGCAAACTTCTATTTTAAGCAAGCTGGATTCAAGCCAAACATTTGTTTGGAACCATTTTGTAAATGGCATATAAAACATTGAGTACACATTTGAGTTCCTTAACCCCACTGTGTGGACACTGATCTATGACTTTTTAAGAAGTAGTTTGTTCTTCATCTTACATATAATTAGGTACATACAGTTAGGTACTAATCAATTAGTATTTCTTAGAACTAATCTTTAATTTTTTGGTACCACCATACTTTTTCAGTAGTTTATAAATTTGTATTTTAAAGGAAAATAAGCATGAAAATTGAAGTAGGAAAAACATGAGAAACCAATTAGCTTTATTTTCTTGACTAAGCCATATATAGCAAGGCTTAATGGAGTCAGTGGCTATACTCCAGCCACATGGACTTCATGCTTGCCCCAGTCCCATCCTCGGCTTGCAAACCTGTGGAGTTGAGGCTGTACCCAGTTACTTGCATGAGTTACAGGAGACCCTCGGGCAAAATTTATCCTAATATGCCTGTTCTGTGTCTTACAATTATGCCCAAACTTAGGTCTTTAAAATGGTTCTATGAAAACATTATTGATACTACAGGTGGACACAAATCTCACAGCTTTGAATGTAAAATCACTGTCATTGTAAGGCCACTTGACATTGGTTCCGGAACCTCCTGACAATTATATCAAGAACCTTATTGTGACAGCATCTGTTGATACTGCCCTTAACAGAAGGCAATTCTTTGTTCCTTGTTTATTTTTAGTTTTACTTGTTTCTACTTTGAACTCTTGTGGGGACAGGGCTACTGATTTGAAGCATCCAAGCCTTCACTATGTGGGAGATTATAAAAATATCTGATGATTTAAATTTTCAGCTGTAGGAGATATTCTTGTTATCATGGACTAGGGAGATCCTTGAGCGACAAAAATATGTGGATAAAGATGGAAAAAGTTCTTATGGCACCTCTTTTACAATATAAAAGAAAGAACACTAGATTGGAATTTGAAAAGGCAGACTGTGCTTTATTCTGACTTTTCTTTAAATTGTTTGATATGGTATAATAGCTTAGTTACTTTCCTGTTACTGGAACAGAACACCTAATACCAAAAACTTAAAGAAGAGATTTTCAATTTGGGTTATGATTTTAGTCCATGGCCAGTTATCTTCAAAAAAAAAAAAAAAAAAAAGGATGTCAGAAGGGCATGTGGGAAGAAAGAAATACTCCGCATTTGTCAATCAAAAAGCAGAGAAATAATCGACAGGCAAGAGAAAATATACATTTCCTGGGCAGAGCCCCAGCAACCCACTTTGAGCCAGTCTCCACAACCTGATAGATATTTTGGTATGTCTCTATTGAACTCATTAGTAGATGAAGACACTAATGAGTATAGTGCCTCTAATACTTAAGCTAACCTCTTAGCTGTCAGCCCCTATAAAAATAACAAAGCAATTTAAATACTGCCATCATACATGACCTAGAGTAAACATTGCCATTTACAAGAGGGAGAAATAGATAGAAAGGAGAAGGACCAGAACAAGACTGCAAGGCAAACAAGCAAGGTAAGAACTCACTCCCATAGCTTCATGGGTGTTGTGATGAGATATTTGTTTCAAAGGGCTTGGGTAGTCCTGCCCATGGTATTGACAGTAGAAGCACTCATGGCCCCTTACTCTATGTGCCCACTGACTGAAACTTTGATAAGCAGATATCACGTTCCTTGCATCACCAACTTCCTGTAGACTCCACTTCACTTTTTATTTTACTGTCATAGTTTCACACAATGCATCTCAGGCTTATACTGTCTGTCTTTCCAGGACTTCTAATCTCTGATAGGAAGTTTTCATGACCCAGAAGTCTTGCATTGTGCATGTCTAGAAAATCAATACCATGTGGATGACATCAAGGTTTACCATCAGCTTCTGCAGTACTGGGATAACCTTGGATCATGGCTGACTTGCCCTCTGAGCGCCTAGATGGCAAACTCTGAGCAGTATCTCTCTCTGTGCCTCTGTATGGGCAGAATGTCATGGGGCTCTCTTTTCAAAAGAGAAGTTATCTTTTTGCATATTTAAGCTTTCTTTGGGTGAGGTCAGATGAATTTCTGAGGTGCTTTTCACCGTATTTTCCATTACCCTGATGCAAAATTATTGGCTTCCTTTTAATGCCTAATTTTTTTAAATCAACCGCACAATCCTTCACCCAGTCTTTCTACAGGCACTTTGTTTATGGTCACGTTTTGTATCCTTTGGCTTTTCTTTTTATTCCTGCTGCTCACTATACATCTTGCTAAAAGCAGCCAAGGGTATTCATACAGCTTGAAAACTGGGCTTCTTTGCATTTTTTCCCCTCATTTCTCATTCTGAATTTCAGTTCTGCAAAGGGTGTGGGTATGTGTACATTGTAGACACAGTTTTTTCCATACTATAATACACAACTGAAAAGCCTGAGCCCAACTTTTACTTTTTTATATTTTTGGTACCAGGGATTGAACTCAGCACCTTATACTTGTCAGGTAGGTGTTTATGCCACAGAGCTATCTTCTCAGCCCCAACAGCCCAGCCTTTAGGGTTTGAATTTTTGTTAGTATTCTGGTCTGTCAAGTTCTCAAGAGAATATCCACTTAAAATCAGCTCACAGCATTCTAGAACTTTTATAGCCAATATCTCCAAACATTACAAACTGCTCCCACAAACCACTTCAAAGACTTTTGAGCCACATGATTATATATATTAATAACAATGATCCACTCTTGATACCAATATTGTCTTAGTTATTTTTCCATCACTGGGAGAAGATACTGCCATGAATTTAAATTAGAAAAGATTTAGTTTAGCTTTGGCCATAGTTGATAACTGGCTTTCTCTGAGTCAGAAATAGCATATTGGAGGAGCATGACTGAGAGAAATATAGTTTGGTCATGAAACAAAAAGAAAAGAGAGACTATTTCTAAGTCATGACCTCAGTGACTCAGCTCCAGTTAGTAAATAGATCTATGGATGAGTACAGCACTCCTAGGATCCTTCCAAATACATGAGACTTTTCAGACTAGTTTGAATCTAAAGCATGATAGACAATGCTTATGCCATTATAATGAGGTTGGAATATTATAAGTTCCTAAATGTGATTGTTCCTGCCTTGATCAGACATGCTTTTGTATCTTCCCTGATTAGTTTTTGTGATCATGGAGAGCTACTCATACATTGAATAACTGTTGTTAATGGCATGACAATTAAAAGTGAAGAATTAAAAACCAAATTAATATTTTGTGAACTTTAAACATAGACACAAAAAATGTCAGAGGACTGATCTTATCACTTTCAGAGCTACAGGTTCTTCTCGATTTACTATGGACTTCTGATAAAACCATCACATATTGAAAATGCCTGTAGCACGTCCAACCTTGCAAATGTCATGGTAGACTTAGGTTATTGGTTGTTTACATTTGTGATCATATGGCTGATTAGGAGCTGTGGTTTGCTGCCACTGCCCATCATAGCAGAAAACATAATATGTGTCACTAGCCAGGAAAGAGATGAAAATTTAGAGCTTATGCTGAAAGTAGATTGCTTTTACATTTATAAATTTTAAAGCCATAAGTAAGTTGAACTTTCATAAATAGGGGGCTATCTGAATAATACTTTTTTGTTTTAGGTAGATGTCTCAATATCTCATAGATATTAGTAATATCCAATAAAAATATTAACTTGAACAAAGCATAAAAATTTAGGGATAGCAGTGAGGGAGACAGCTCTTTGGCATAAGCACCTGCATGGTGAGCACAAGGTCTTGAGTTTGATCCCCAGTACTGAAAAAAATGTTAGGAGTAAACAAAATGCATTGTTTTATATAAAAATTCCTTATTTTTTCTATAATTTTCCAGTGTAACATTCATTACATCTTTCAGTATCAGGTAGGATTAAACCTACAGAATTCCTTTATCTTTTCTCTCCTATTGTCCTTTCCACAATCAAACATGAGAACTGGATAACTTCAAGATAATAAGCGCATAAAAAAATAAAAAATAAGAGCATAGACAATTTGTGGGGATTACATTGAAA
Source organism: Tympanoctomys barrerae (assembly GCA_002564285.1). NCBI lineage: Eukaryota > Metazoa > Chordata > Mammalia > Rodentia > Octodontidae > Tympanoctomys > Tympanoctomys barrerae. Next base: position 3,810 of record NDGN011403332.1, on the reverse strand, counting down.
CTCCCAAATTGATAATATTTACTGATTTTCATGCACCACTATCCTGAGTTTTTCACATATAAGGAAATACATCAGACTTCAAGATAACAATCCTAAACATTTGGGTCTGTCTATTGCTTCCATTGGTTTGTGGAGGAGAAACAATAATTTACTCATGGTAAATTAAGCTATTGTTCTGGAAATTGTCTCAATACAGGGTGTCTTAACTAATGAGAATCTGGTTTGGGTGGTATTTTTTTTTTCCTTAAGTGAGATGAATTCACATCAAAGCACACATAGATTCAATATGTAAATGTTTTGGTTTTACATTGGTATGGAGGGCAGATCTTAGAGACATAAGATTGACTGCCCAGGTTATTTTCTTGTCTTTAAAAATCATTTCTTTTCATCCACAGTAGTCTTTACCAACTTAAGCAAAAAGGCAACTTTGGCTGGATCAATTTAAAAGGGTGCTACTATTTTGAGAACTAGATTATAATATACTTTCAAACTTTTTTCTTTTCTTTCTTCTTTCTTCCTGCAAATGAGCATGGGTAATTAAATGAGAAAAAGATGAGAAAGGAGACAAATAGAAAATAAAAGAAAATTGTATACATAATAAATCACCTAGTTTGTTGCCAGAGTGCCCATGAATGTCTTTGTGGTTGGTTGTCAGGGATTTCATTTATAATTTTAGCTAAATAACGTGAATTAGTCAACCAGATATGAATAGAGTTAGTTAATAATCAATGATGAATGTGAACTTACACTCATATCACATAGTGTTGCTATTTTAACAAGTGGAAAGAGTCTTAATGATGTTAACCATCCAAATATGGTAGCCAGACCTCAAGAGAGATAGAATAAAAACTAGTGAGAAAATAAATGAAATATTATAACACAACCAAAAATATCTTGTTTTTGTTTTGGAAAGTGGAATAAAACTCACTGTCCCAGGCAACAATGGCAAGGCAGGACGCATCACAATGTTTGATGTGAAACTATAGTACAAAGCACTTGTAATAAAATCCTCATGGTGCTGGCAAAAAACAGATCAGAGGATCAAGGGAACAGACTAGAAGATACAGACACATGTAGCCACCTTATCTTTGAAAAACATCTCAAATATGGAAGAAAGATAGCTACCATAACAAATATGCTGGAAAATCTTGCTCACCTCATGTTCAAGACTAGAACAAGTCCCAGCTCTGTCACCAAGCACTAAGCTAAAGTCAAAATGAATCAAAGATGTAAATATTGAAACAGAAATACTTTATCTACTGGACAATAAAGTAGGTAGAAATCTTGAAGACATAGGTTAGACAAAGAGTTCATGAAGAAACCCCAATCTGTATAGGAGATTCTTTGATGAGTCAACTGTCATCTCATTTAATTATAAAGTTTTTTTGCATGGAATAAGAAATCAGTAACAGAATGAAAAGAAATGCCACAAATTAGGAAAATTTTTACCCAATCATACCTTAGGCAAAGGATTTATATATAGCTATATAAAAAGTTGAAGAAAGCTCAACCCACCCAAAATCAAAGAGCTAATCAAAAGTAGTTGTCTGAGGATGAATATGCACTTCTCAGATGTAGACATATAAATAACAGATAAATATATTAAAAATGTTCAATATTGTTGGTCATTCAGGAGATACAAATTAAAACAATACTGAGATTCTGGATCTAATGAAATCATATTTAATGAAATCTCAATCAAAATATGATTAGCATAGCTCATTGAACCAGAAAAAAATATTTGTAAGGTTCATTTGGGACAAGAAGAGATCTAGATTAGCAAAGGCTATCCTGAACAGCAAAAGGCAAGGCAGGAGGCATCACAGTCTTTATGGGGGAAAATGTACACTTCTTCACTGTTGGTAGGAATGTAGACTGGTACAACCATTTTGGAAATCACTGTGAAGACTATTCAAATCTAGGATTAGATGTTCCATTCAACCCAGCTATTTCCCTTCTGGGTATTTTCCCCCAAAAGCTGAAAATATCATACTACAGCAATATATATGCGCTCATATTTATAGCACTGCAATTTGTCATAGTTAAATCTTAGAAACAACCCAAATCTTTATCACCTGAGGAATGCATATAAAAGACATGGTAGGGTCAGGGAGATAGCTCAGTAGAATAAGTTCCTGCCTGGCAAGCTCAGGGTCCTGAGTTCAATCCCTGGTATTCCACACACACACAAAAGACGTGCTATTTATACAACAGAGTATTACTCAGTTATAAATAAAGATAAACTTGAGGCTTTTACCAGTAAATGTATATAACTAGAGGCTATACTAATAAGTGAAATAAATCAGACCTACTTATGTCAACATTATATTGTTTCCCTATTGTAAGAACTTGAAAAAATAAATAAAATCTGAGAGCTATAATAAATGTAATAAAAGAAAAATAAACTGAACATAAGGAATAAACAATTGAGATGAGCGAAAAGAGAAAAGATAGAAAAAAATGGAAGGGAGAAAGAATCATGTATATATATATATATATATATGTATATATATATATATATATGATATCTAAGATGATTGTGCTACTAATTTCAATCAGTATTTTGTAAGTAGCAGTCTATGCTTAAAATTTTTACTTGGACAAATTTTATATCCTAGTGTCAATAATCCGATCAACTACATTGAAGACAGCAATATACAATGTAACAACCACGGTTGAATAACTTTCATCCTTTTTTTCAATGTTTATTATCTCTAATATCTATTATTTCTACAATGCTTAAAATAATAAAAAAAGTAAAAATTACAATAAAAAGTGTTTATTGAATGGAATAGTCAATGTTTGTTTGATCAATCTTCTATGCCCATATCTGGTAATCTGAGCAACAAATTTGATGATAAAAATATGTAGTAAAAGACCCATGTTAATTTTCTAATTTTGTTCTGAAATTCTGTACCATTTTTACTGTTTTATGTTGCATTGTTATTGTCTTTGTTCTTGTTTTCTTTTCTCTTCTCTTTAAAATATAACAGTATCATTTTTATATAATTGTGTACTACTCACCTATAAAGAATAATAAACTTGACTTTCATAAATAAATTGTTGAAAAATGAATAAATAAATAAATTCATGGAACTTGAGACCATGCTAGTAAGTTAATTAAATGAGACTTGCATGTGTAAACATTGTATTGTCTCCCTTTGTAAGAACCTGAAGGAGATGACCCGGGCCACCCGGATTCTGAAGGCCAGTAAGTGAGATGACCCAGGGCCATGGGATCCTGAATAGACCCAGACCCCAGGCCCGGGGAGTGAGTGAGATGACCCAGGGCTGCCAGATCCTGAACAGACCCAGAGCTCAGGCCTGGCAAGTGAGTGAGACAACCCGGGCCCCGCAGGATCCTGATCAGACCCAGAACCCTGGCCCAGCAAGTGAGTGAGATGACCCAGGGCCCGTGGATCCTCATTCAACCCAGACTGCAGGCCCAGCAAGGAACCCTTCAGCAGAACTCCCTGCAAAGAGGCTAGAGGCAAGACCCACCCAGCTGATTCAGGAGCAGAACATCTTGCCAGAGTGACAAAGGGTTCAACTCTAACTCGTGCAGCAGAAAAAAGTGGAGCACAGCAGCCAGATCCAAACAATACCCACCTGGAGGAATCTGAACTTTATAGATCTGGACCAGTGCTAAGGTAATAACTCTATCTAAGCTCTACACCAAAGGTCAGAAAGCAGTGGTATACAAAATGACAAAGAGAAGTAACAAAATGCAGTTTCAGGCCCCGAGTTCACCCAGTACAAATGCAGAAGACACTAGCACTGAGGAAATTGGAAATCACACACCAGATATCT
>NDGN011403328.1:0-11224 GCA_002564285.1 Tympanoctomys barrerae | reverse complement strand
GGCATCTCTACAGGAATGCTGAAGTCTCCCTCCCCCTGGCAGACCCCAGGAGGGAAGCTACCCCTCCGCCTAGATATGGAGCCAGCCAGGCACTGCAGTCTGTACATGAAGGGGCAGTCAAGGGCTCCAGCTCTCACTGCCTCCACTGGCCCTGCTCTTCCTTGTCCAGCTGCCTCAATTCAGAGGCCTTTCCCAGACTACAGTTTTGGTCAAGGCCACCACTTTTGGAGAATATAGTTTTCTCCACTCTGACTCAGAATTCCGTGCTCCATCCACAGGGAGATGATCCTGATTTGTAATTTTCTCTGCTTCACCATGTAGTGCCATCCCCTGAGAGAAGCTGGTTCTCTCCTGGCTAACTTCTTACTGATTTTTTTTTTTTTTTTGCCAAGAGGAAGTCTTGGTGGTCTCCTTCATTTTGCCTGGCTGTTTTCATTGATCACTCCAGTACCTGGCTGCTTGGCTGATGTTGGTTACCGTTTATTTTGTATTTCAAGCATTTTACATTGTTGTCCTTTTTAATCCTTACCACAAGAATATCGTATAATTCTCATTTTTATCCTTCTTAAAAGATAATGAAAGTTGGAAGTGTAAATAAGAACCAAAATGTATAATAGATATTGTGGAATAGGAAGAAAACGTCCAAATAGGAAGGAGAACTAGGGAGGGGGAGGGGCAAAGGAAGGAAGAGAAAAGAAAACAATAATGAGCAAAGGAGGAAAACACAGAAACAAAGCTTTGGCAAATAGGGAGGGGAAGGAGGGTTGAAGGGAGTGTAGGGTAATGGGAAAAAAAGAATCCAGTTATATCACGTACAGGTACAAACTCCCTATAACGAATGTGACCATTACATATACCTAAAATGTAGCAATAAACAAGTAAAAAATATAAAGAAATTGAAGAATAAAGAATTAGAGTAACTTTCCCAAAGTTCCTCAGCTAATTGGTAATGGTATAATATTAGAAAAAGTATGGCTTATCCCAGAGCTTATGTTCATTAAAAAATTGGGAGAAAGAATCAGAACTTTATGTGAAGACTTAAAATCAAGGTGAGGACTGTCGAGATAGCTCAAAGTGAACTAAAGTGCCTGCGTAGGCAAGAGCATGGACCGTGGTTCAATCCCCAGCACCACATGCAGCATCAGCTCTGCCCCCAGGATGGGCTGAGCTTGCCAGAGTCTGTAATCCCAGCACTGGGGAAGCTGAAAGCAGGATGATCACCACGAGCCCAAGCAGCATAGTGAGACCCTGCAGCAACCAAATACATTAAAAAAAATCAAAGTGAGCATAGTTACCTGCATGATATGTCATGATTCATGAAATCTATAAACTGCTCTGCAGCCAATGAAATTCAGCATTGTATTAACTACGTGGTCATTAATAAAATTTTTGCATGAGGATAAAGGTTCAAACTTTATGCAAGGTTTAGATAAGTTCTTGGAAAGTCTCTTTAGGCAGAACAACTATTCTAGGCAGAAACTTCCCCTGTACCTTCCTCTCTTGAAGATACTGGTTACATGTCCTGATCATGTGGGAGGAGATTTTTTTTTAGGGGACCAGAGCTTTTTTGGTAACCAAAAGTTGTCACCCTTGTTCTGGTCTGTGTGTATACACACTGCCCAAATTCACAGGAAACCTAACTTCCAATGTGGTAGTATTTAAGGGGTGAGGTCTTTGAAGATGACTAGGTTATGAAAGTGGTGCCCTTCTGAACAGAATCGGTGCTCTTAGGAGGAGGTTCACAGGAGCTTGTTAGCTCTTTCAGGCCTCCTGGCATGTGAAAATAACAGCAAGATGCCATCTTTTTTCTTTTTTTTTTTTTTCTCAGTAATGGGGATTGTATCCAGAGCCTTTGCACTGAGCTATATCCCCAGCCATTTTTGTTCTTTTGTTTTTTGGGTTTTTTTTGTTTGTTTGTTTGTTTTTTTGAGACAGGCTCTTGTCAAGCCACTAAGTTGCCCAGGCTAGATTCCAGCTTGTGTTTCTCTTGCATCAGCTTCCCACAGTGCTGGGCCCAGCTCAAGGTGCCATTTTCAAGCAAAGAGTGTCTTTTCACACCCTGCATCTGCTTAGCTGCTTGATCTTCCTCACTGCCAGAACTATCAACAAGTGGCACTTAAAAAATTACTCAGTCTGAGGTACTTTGCTCCTGCAGCCTGAGCACACTAGTTTATCTGCTAGTATGTCCTCTTGCATGGGCCTTTCTGCCACGGTGAGAAATTTCACAGAGAAATCTAGACAAAGAGAGCATGCAGGTGTAGCTTGTGAAGGTCTCTTGGCTAATGGCACAGATTCTGTAAAATCCAGTCTTTTTTTCTCTCACCACTCGTACTGTGTTCCATTCAGACTCAGAGTTTATTATTATTATTATCATCACTTTATGTATTTGGTGCAAGGTCTCACTATGCAGTTTGGACTCATAGTGATACTCCCATTTTCAGCCTCCCCAGTGCTGGGATTACAGCTGTGCACCACCGTGCCTAGTCTTGGTGGCCAGCTCAGCACACTGAGGGCATGGCCAGTGTGGCATGTGGTGCTGGGTATCAAACCTGCCCCCTGCACTTGCCTAAGCAGGTGCTTAGTGCACTGTACTATCTCGCCAGACCCAGACCCACAGTTTAAAGCTCTTTAAACTCAATTTTTACTGCATCGCCTGCCCCTGTTGCCACAGATATCTTATTGGATCAAAGGAACTTGGATCAACTTGTTCCTCAGTGACAACTGGCATTGTCTATATTCACTTCTTGCCTAGCCCAGATGCTTACAAAGATTCTCATTCATTTCCAAGACTTGAGAGAATCCATATTTACTCAACACATAGCTAGCATTTTATATTATTTTGTTTAGGGGAGGAACAGTTGACCCCTATGCTGAAATGCCTGTGCTCTAATCCCAGGCATTTTACTTTCAAAGATCTCAGGACCCTGTTAGATAAAAAGGAGTTCTTGGTACCACTGTCTCTTGGCAGGATTTCTCCTCATAGAGGATATTGTTTGTGGCTGTTGTACTCAGTGTGGCTGATGCTGCAGGTGGAGAAACCCAGTGGAATTAGAAAGTGTTGAAGTTACACCTTCACCCTGACTTCCTAGAAAGTTAGTGGACTTCATTAAGATCTGGCCTCTGGTGATATTTCTAAGATCTCTCTAATATCTAAATTTTTAATCAATTGATAGTAGTGTTTACTTTTTAAAAACATGAATGTTTAAACTGAAGCTCAGAATAATTAACTTGACCTTGGTTAGAAATTGGCAGGATTGTGTGTTTTCTAAGACTGGATTCCAGTAATGTTGGATTGTTTTCAGATGGGTTTCATTGTAAGTTAGTATTTTTTATTTTTCCTAATCCAGTGCTACTCAGTGTGCCAAACTACCTTGGCTCCTCTTCGGGCGTGGACTCCCTACTTATATTTAGTTGACCAACATTGCTTCCAGCACTAGTAAGTACTTGAACAATGTGGATTTAGCTTGCCATTTTCTTTCACTTAATGACATGTAGAAATTTGGAGAAAGGTGTCCCTTAGTGCTCTGAGCCTGCCAGGAGCTAGGTCTCACTTGCTATATGCTGATTGAGTATGGTTAGCTAAGTCTCTGGGATGCTCATGGCAATGGCAAGAATCTTCCTAAGTGATTTTTTCAGGAGGGAAATGAATGAGAATCTGACCTTCACTCTGACCCTTCCTGGTGAATCTGCCCTCTGCCTATGGTGAACAAGTTTTATTGATCCATTGCCTCTCAAAGTTGGAAATCTGTTCAGGTCTTCTGACCTCCTCATTCATAGCAAGTGATGGATAGGCCTGACCATTTTGCCTCAGTCAGACTCAGATAAGGAAACTAACCATGAGGACTGGAAGTATTGTGCATGCTGCTTACAGTACCACAGGTGACTGCTGGTCACTTGCTATTTTATATATTCTTCAGATTTTCACAGGAGCTGGCTGATAATAACCTGAGGTGGACATGGACTGCTTATCTTCTGCTCCTGTGTGTCCTAGGAGCTGATCTCATCCTTGCCAGTTGCCCCTCCCTGCTTACTGTCTCTGAGAACAGTAGCTGCCAAGGTGGCCCAATCTCCCTCAGTTTCTTATCTGCCATTCCTTTGCTTGGCTAAGGGATTCCAGAGAACATTTCTGCCTTCTGCCTTTGCTCAGCTCTGCTTCATGGGCCTCTTCAGGTGCTGGGCTGTTTCCTGTCTGACTCTACTTGAGGGCTGAGGAGTGCCCTGTGGGATTTTAGGAGATTCACACCTAGTCTAGTCCTGTTCAAAGCCAGTGCCTGAACCACATCCTCACCTAAAGCTGGTAGTGGATCCTGACAGCTTTTGGATTCTCCACTGGGGTTGGGCATATTTCAGGCAAGTTGGATATATCTTTAGTATATCCAGGTGTATGACAAGTGAAGGCTGTTTCCACTCCATTGTGACAAATATTTCTACTTCTCCCCCTGTACTTTCAGACGCTGAGTCTTCTATAACGTTCCTCAAAATGTGGGCCACCGATACTGCTATCTATAGGAGACAGTATCAGGAACTGAGAACAAATATTCTGAAACTTTAGCATTACTTCCAGAGGAAATTATCAAGTCAGTGTTTTTTTCTTACTAGGTTATATAGAGCCATGCAGGGGCATTGGCTTCAGGAAACCACGTGGGCGCCAAATCCTCGATGATGTTCAAGGCACTTGCAGAAAAATGGCATATTATTTGCATATAACCTACGAAGTCTTTCCATTTCATTTAAACATCTCTAGCTTATTTATAATACAATATAAACATAAGTACAATGTAAATGCCATGTAAATAGTTATACCATATTGTTTAGGAAATTGCAACAAGAAGAAAAGTTCATGTATGTTTAGTGCATATGTAGTTTTTGTTTCAAACTTTTTCAACCCAGGGTTGGCTGAAGCCATGGATACCTAGATATGGAGGATTGGCAGTGTACTAAATATATATAATTTTGTGTATCTGTCCATTCATTTATTTTAAAAGGAATTTATTATGACTTGTGTCTAGTTATCCGCCCAAAGCCTCATGTAGGCATGGGCAGACTTGTAGAGTTTGTGATTAATTCATGGTTCACTGGGATTATGGTTGTGAGTGCTGCTGGGATTATGGGTGTAAATGCTGCTGGGATTGTGGGTGTGAGTACTACACACATCCTGGAGTGGACAGCCTAAATACAATACAAGGGAGATAGACTTGCTCTCTGTGGTCATTGTTGCTGTTACTCCTCCCTTTTGCTCTTGCTGTTTTGCTGCACTACGCCACCATGAACTGCTGCCCTCTGCCATGTGCCAGTCTGCCTTGGAACCAGCTTTGTATGGACTGAAACCTCCACGAACTGTGAGTTAAATAAACCTTTCTTTCCTTATGTTTGTGTTCTGGGTATTTGTCCCAGCAATGAGAGAAGAAAAACTGAGACAGAATTACAATTTCTTACAGTTTAGAAAAACATAAGGCCCAAAAATTGTAGATTAGAAAGTTCTTTTCAGGTACTCTAAGAAGCATCTCTACACTAGGGACTAACAATCAGTTAAGATAAATCTAGGGAAGATTTTTTAGGCTGTGATTTTTGACCCATCAGTGAATCATTCAAACAATTCAGTGAGCCTGTCCAGAATCCAAAAATGGTAGTGATATACAAAAGAAGATATTAGAATCTATTGTACATGTTATTTAATAAATTGTTTGTTATGAAGTTATGTATGCAAACATGTACTGGGGTGTGATGTATAATTTGTTTCTTAACATGAGTCATTGTCAAAACAGTTTGAGAGTTACTGCACCAAAACTGAGCTCATGTTCTCAAGGGCATTAATGAATATCTGAGAAACAAATTTACATTTTTCATTTTTATCTGTTGTTAAATTCAAATAAGTTATTTTATGGATGCAACTGTAACTAACTGCAAGTGTTTTTAATCAAATTTTTCTGAAGACAGGCTCCCGTATGGTCCCATAGTACAGTCTACTTCAGGGGTCATTAGTGCTCTGTGCAGGTAGAGAGAAAACTTTATCCTAAACAGTTTTGGTCCTGGCTTCATCAACTATCTCTATGTGAATGTCCAGTTGTCATCTCAAACTTAATGGACCAAGTCTGAGCGTGACTATAAGCCCAAACCCATTTCTCCTGTTGTGGCCACAGCCCACCAAGGTGCTCAGGTTTGTTTTTATCCCTCTCAGTCTTATTCTCTTTGCATCTGTTCTGCTTCATGGATAGATATCCCCCCAAGGCTCCTGTCATCATGGGGCAGCTTCTGGAGTTTGTGATTGATTATTGTGGGTGTGGGTGTCACACCCTCCCTGGGACAGGTAATCTGCATCACAGTGTGAGGAGGGGAGAGAGGCCAGCTAGCTGCTGAGCTGCTGCCCTTACCTTTTCTTTTTGCTCTTTGCAGCCACCATGAAAGGCTGCACTGTGCCATAAGCCACTCTGCCTCGGAGCCAGCTGAGTATGGAATGAAACCTCCGCTAACTGTGAGCTAAATAAATCTTTCCTTTCTTCATTTTGGGTGTCAGGTACTTTTCCCAGCAATGAGAAAAGAATAACTGAGATAACATCTTAATTCATGCCGAGTCTGATGGGCTCCAAGTTCATAATGTATTATGAATTGACAGCTTCCCCTGGCCTTCCCGGTACCACCCAATCCAGGGCAAACAAGGCCTACCTGATTGCTCCACTTTTCTCATCTCCTTAATTTCTGTCCTATCTGTGGTTGCCAGAATGAGCTTTTAAAATGTAAATGACACATTATCCATTGGTTTTACATTATGTCAAAACTTATGTTTAAGGGAAGGCCAGATATCAGAGTGGAATAGAGTCTGCTTAGGCAGGCACAGGGACCAGGATTCTATCATCCGCCTGCCGTGCCAGCTCCGCCCCCAGGGCATGCTGAGAAGGTGATTGAGACTGTGCGTGGTGGCGCTCGCCTGCAATCCCAGCGCTTGGGAAGCTGAAAACGGGAGAATCACTACAAGTCCAATCTGTGTAGTGACATGCTGTAGACCCTGTACTAAATACATAAAAAATTTTTAAATTAAAATATAAATAAAACTGACATCTGTACTCCTTAAATGAGGCATCTAATTGCACAAAAATCTCCTTTGTATGTCCAAGTAAATATCATAATACTCTCAGTGGTCAGTACCCAATAGCCATAAGGAGCCTTTTTCTTTATTTTGAGTATACCAAATCCACTTCTGTTGGCACTAGGATGTTTGTGTTTCCTGTATGACTTCTCTGACAAATTCTTCTTTTATATCAAGAGTTACCTAAACTATGTTTTGTGTGCCCTATTCGTGAATCAGTCGTAGCTAATTACTTTTCAAAGGAAATTAAGCATGGAGTGCCATTTAATTTCTCCAAACGCAGGCTCACATTAAAAATCTTAGCGATCATAGCTTCTATTTCAAGTATGATGAATTCATTGTTCACTTAAAGTTTCTACAACAAGAAAATTGTGGGCCAGCCCAATAATTCAGCAGATTAAAGCGCCTGCAGGCAGGCACAGGGGCTGGGAGTTTGCTCCCTAGGCCTGCTGTGCTGGGCTCCACCCCCACCCCCCGGGGGGGGGTAGGGTGCGGTGGGGGGGGGCGCGGGGCGGGCTGAGACAGCAATTGAGACTGGGCGTGGTGGTGCACACCTGTAATCCCAGCTCTTGGAAGGCCGTAAACAGGAGGATCACTATGAGTCCGATCTAGTAGTGAGACCCTGAACACACTGTAGACCTCCCACCACCACCACCAACACATACACAAAAGAAAATTGTAAGCAACTCAGGGGAAGAAGGAGTTCTGAACTGAAGGACAAGCTGCAGTGTGGTAAATTTCCAGCAAGCAGGCAGCTCGGCATTGGAACATGCTTGAGCCAAAGTAAGCGAAAGGCAGCAACACCAGCACTTCTGGGGCAGAGTGAGTGTTAAATACACCAAGGCAGCAAACTGTGATTGGTAAAGGCAGACTCTGGAGCCAAGCACGGCTCTACCACTGACCAGCCCAGGGGATCCGGGCGCTCTTAACCTCTCTATGCTTTTGCGTTCTTGCATATAAAATCAGAAACTGATTGTGCTTGTGTCCTAGGGTGTTGGTGAGGATCAAATCAAAGGGTTAGGAGGAGATACATGGAAGGAGAAGGACAGGGACAGGACATTGCTTTATCACAAAGGAATACCAGGTTTAACAAAAGTAGAAAGGATAGCAGAAAAACAAGTTCTTATGGCCATTATGATAATCATCTGAGCCAATGATCGTTAGTGGATGTTGAGCTACGGGGTAAAGTGTGAAGAAATGGTTGCGTTCTCACGGATGTCGTGTTGTCTCCCTAGTGTAAGAGCCTGAAAGAGTAAATAAAATCTGAAAAGTACAACAGATAGTGTGAAATAAAAGGAAAACTGCTAAAAGAGAAGGAACAACTTGGAGGAGGAAAAAGAAAAAAGAAGGAAGGGAAAAAAATACATATGTGCACACACAAGAGAGCTGGCTACTTGTACTGCTGCTATCTGCTGGTCTATTGAAAGGAGAAGTTAATGTTCACATGTTTTTCTCTCTCCTTTTTAATTTTTATAACTTTTGACCAATTTTACGTGCTTATATCTGGTAATCTGAATAACTAATTCGAAGATAACAGTTTGCTGTACAACAACCATTTTTGAATTCCTATCATTTTGTTTAGTGAAATTCTGCATCAATTCTGTTTTTTTTAAACTATTTTTTATGCTCCTTAAAAACATATTAACCAACAAACCACTTTCTACAACCACTAAAAGGTCCAGCTGTCAAAATGTTAAACAAATTTTCAGTATTGTTAACTAAGAGATAGCCTGGCACTACGTACCTCTGGATATGATGCGATAAGAAGTACACGCTTCTTATCATTTATGTATCATACCATTTATCCTCTGAATAACAAAAGCAAACAGAAAATTTTACAACATGGTCAATTATACCAAACAAAGGACCTGAACTATTAAAGATACAGTAATATGCTAACACAGATACAGAGTTAACTATTCTAAATTGAATGAATAAGGAAATGAAACAATTAATCAAGCACATGGTTAGTACAATACTTAGATTTAAAAAAAATTGTTTTAGGTGCCTGCTTTGGCAAGCTAAGGGACCAGGGTTCAATCCCTGTCCTGCATGCCATGCCAGCCCTACCCCCAGGGTACCCTGAGCCAACAAACGAGTCTGGGTGTGGTGGCGCATGACTGTAATCCCAGCACTGGGGAGATTAATCAGAAGGATCACTGCAAATGTGAGTTATACCAAATACATAAATAAAAAAAAATTCATTTTAGGAAAAATCAGAAAATTTGAAAAGTGTTTATAAGTGTTATTTAGATATGAAAGTTATGCTTATTTAACAGAATATTCTTATTCTTCAGTAATGCCTATTAAATACTTAGCAGTAGGGGCCAGGGAGATAGCTCAGTGGAATAAGTGCTTGCCTGGCAAGTGCAAGGTCCTCAGTTTGATCCCTGGTACCACCAAAAAAAATAAATAAATAAAAAATAAAATTAAATAAATAAATACTTAGCAGTACTGTGTTATAATTTCTGTAAATTTCTTTTTAAAGGTTCAGAAAGGTTGGCCAAATAGTTCAGTGGATTAAAACACTTGCTTAGGCAGACACAGGGCCCGAGTTCGATCCCCGGTGTGTGGTGCCAGCCCCATCCCTGGGGCATGCTAGGACAGTGTTTGAGACCTGGCATGGTAGCACGTGCCTGTAATGCCAACACTTGGGAGGCTGTAAACAGGAGGATCACTATAAGTCTGATCTATGCAGTGAGACCCTGTAGACGCTGTAGACCCTGCTCTAATACATATATATGAAAGAAAATTGAAAAAAATAAAGGTTCAGAAAAAAATGTGTAGAAATGTTTGTGTGTCTGTATATGTGTGTAATGAGGCACATATTCCAAAAGGTTAGAAATTAGAATAAACTGATCTATATGTGGCTGATCATTACATAATTCTTTCAAGTTTCCTTTATGGTTGGAAAGCAATTTAATTTAAAGCAAAAAGAAGTGATAACAGTGAGAAATAGCTTCTGACCTGTTGCATTCTGGGCTCCGACCAGCCTGGCTCTTATTAAGCCATGTCTCTCTTTAAGACGAAGAATCCGAACTTTTGGAAATTGAGACATGTAGTTATCCAAGTTTTCTTTTAGGTAGTCTATAAAAATAAACAAAGAAATGCTTTAATTGACTGGGTCTGTCCCAGAAGTACTTCTAGGATGTGAAATTCCAAACACTATGATGGTACAATAGTTCACTACGTTTTATTCCATAAGCCATAATTTCATGACCTAATGTCATTATCTTAGAAGTATTTCATCTGGGTTCAATATTCTAAGCTTCCTGACTTCCGAATCCTGGGGAGAGGCTAAGCAGTGGGTGCAAACGGGAGAACGTGGGAGAGAAGCTGATACCCCTGCAGCTGGTCAGGGCCCTCGCAGGCCCTCGCTCTGGCTTCCCCTCCCTTGGCCTGTCCTCGCCTCTTGCACAGTCACAGAGCAGTCCAGCTAAAGGAGAACATTTTGGGGGGAGGGGCTAAGGACATATTTCCATGGCTTCCAGTTGCCTATGAGTATCATTATGCCTTTAGGATTTCTTCCAAGCAGGAATGGCTTCCAGCAATATTTTGTAGCTCACTCGCCTACAAATATGATGTTATATTTCTTCAAAAGAACACTGAAAATTTTATAAGTTGCACGTCCCATGAGATGCAGTTGTCCACCTCATAAAGGGATTTCCCCCCTGGTTAGTAACTATATATTATTTCTGTTATGTTTTCAAAGCCACATTTTAAAGTTTTCAGTTAGTTTTCCTCAGGCATTCCCTGTTTCGTGAACTCAGTATGATTATGGAAGGAATTGTGAGGCTAAATAAGCCACTTGATGGATCACCATGGGCACAGACACAGCCTCGCTGCTCTGGTAATGCTGCCATACATCTGCTGTTTTCTAAATTAAAATGCAATGGATTCCTTCCATTCTGAGAATATGTAGCATGGTCATCATTGGCTGTGTGAGAACCCCTGTATCTAGAAATGATTTGTCAACCTAAATAGTGAGAGTCTTCATTGTAGTAAACAAAAACCAACCTAAAGATCATGGTGGACTCTGATTTTGAACTCTGGTAAAAGTATACTTCTCTGGTCCCCTTGGAAATTTGCTTCTCCACTTTTAAAAAAATAATTAATTAATTAATTAATTTATTTAGTGTG
>NDGN011403316.1:0-12350 GCA_002564285.1 Tympanoctomys barrerae | reverse complement strand
GGGCTGAGCTGGACACACACACACACACACACACACACACACACACACACACATAAATAAAAATTTTTAAAAATTAAAAAATAATAAATATCCCTTTGGTTTCTTCTTATTGACTGGGTATATCATTAATATCTCACAAGTTTTCACTCAGATGTTCCAGTTAAGATGGAATAACTCTAAGTGCCACGCAGGAATCTGTATTAACCTCATAGTCAACAGTTTTTCCCAGAACCCTCTGATAGTCAGGTTTTGGCACTAAAACCACCCATATAGTACAGTATGTATGAAAATGGCCACAATTATTTTTGTCTCTGAATGCACATTACTATACTATGTGCTTTTACAGCTCCTTCTCTCAAGAAAAGTACAGTTCTCTACAAATAGAATCTGGCCTGACGTTGTGAATTGCATTTACCAAGAGTACAGCAGGGGTAACTTTGAGCCAGCTGTGAGAAAAGGCCTCCAGAGGCTTTGCAGCCTTCTACTAGTTCTCTCAAAGCCCTATCAGCTACCACTGGAACAAGCCCAAGCTTGCTCCTATGAGAGAAAAATGTGACCCAGCTAAAATAGTTTGCCAGTGTCTAGACATATGACTCAGGCCATCCCAGGCCAGTGCGTCTCCAGATACTTCACTGGACAACAACAGTTCTGTTATCAAGCTCAGGGTCACTAAGGTATCTTCGCAATACAAGCTAGCTAGGTATTTCAGGTAGAGATCAGTCATCATAAAAATAAAACGTTTTAAAGTTTCTTAAAATGGCACATGACACTTTGAAAAGAAAAGTTCTACCAATTCCATAGGTATATTCACAGTGGTGTATTACTGTCATTAACTCAGAGAGCCTTGAGCATTCTGAAGGGTTTTTTTTATAACAACCTCAGGCACTTGTACATATTGCTCCAGTGCTGCTTCTACACTACAATAGCAGAGTTCAATCAACAGAGATTGTGTTGTCCTCAAAGTCGAAAATACAGTCTGAGGGCCTGCCAAATAGCTCAGCGGATTAAAGTGCCTTCAGGCAGGTGCAGGGGCCCAGGGTTCAATCCCTGGGCCTGCTGTTCTGGCACAGCCCCCAGGGCATGCTGAGACAGCGATTGAGACTGGTCGTGGTGGTTCACACCTGTAATCCCAGCTCTTGGGAGGCTGTAAACAGGCAGATCACTACTAGTCTGATCTAGTAGTGAGACCTGGAACACCTTGTAGACCATTCCCTAAGAAATAATTAAGTAAATAAATAAAATAAAATACAGTCTGTCTAAAAAAAAAAGTAAAGCCCAGCATGGTGGTGCACACCTCTAATCCCAGCACGTGGAGGCTAAGAGAGGAGGGTCCTTATAAGTTCGAGACCAGCCTGGGCTATAAAGTGAGTTCAAGGCCAGCCTGAACTGCATAGTGAGGCCCTGTCTGGAAAAAAAAAAAAAAAAGACCAAAACAAAACAAACAAAAAATATATATCAGGAAAAGAAAAGCTTGTGTAAATATATATATTTTTAATTTTAAAAAATGTTTAATGTATTTTTTGGTACATGGTCTTGCTACTTAGCTTAGACTCATAGTGATCTTCCTGTCTCAGCCTTCCCAGTGCCGGGATTGCAGGCATGTGCCATCATGCCCAGTTTTCGGTGGCTGGCAAGGTATGCCCAGGTTCCAGGGCTGGCAGGGCATGCAGTACTGCGGACCAAAGTTGGGTCCTTGTTCTTGCCAGACAGGTGCTTAGACCACTGACTATCTCCTCAGCCCTTGAGTAAATTTTTTAATGCTAAATTTGAGACATCATGAGATTAATACAAGTTACCTTTGACCTGTACAGTTACAAGAGATGCTCCAAGTGATGTCCGTTAGCTTCCAGGCATTTAGTAGTACAGCAAACTGCTGGACTATGTATATAATTTTTTGATGGACTCTGTAACTACTATCTAGTCCAGAAAAAGTTTGCTGATCCCCTGATCTATACTGCAAATGGAACCAAGGGTCTTCACACTGAGCGACATCCCTTTGCCCAGAGACGGTGAACCTTCTAGAGCTTTCAGTGATACAAACAGCCTGCTGCCGCACACATAGCATAGATTCACTCCCACTTACCCAGCCCTTTTAATTTTAAAACAGGGACTCACTAAGTTACCCAGGCTGGACTCAAACTTATGATTTCCTGCTTCAGTTTCTCAGAGTACTGGGATTACCATGCCCAACTGCAATGGATCTTATACTCCAGAGTGCATGATAATTACTTGAAGGATGTATTAAAACACAGATTGTTGTGTCTATCTTCAGGGTCTCTGATTCCATAAGTCTAGACAAGTTTCACAACTCTGTATTTTGAGTTCCTTCTAGGCATTCTCTAATTGTCTTGTGTAGACACCTACCTGTTCTGTGTCTACCGGGAGCTGCTAATGGCAGGCAGCTCTCTAACCAAATGTCAGGTACAACCTAGATTATGTGTTCAGTGAACTGCCTCCATGCCCTAAGCATTGTGCCTAGCACTGAGGGCAAGCTCATAGCTCTCAATCTGAGCCATAAACCAGCTAATCTTCCCTCCTTGGTATTTGCAAGGAGAACCATAAAACCTGAAAAAGAATGATAAGAACTGATTTCAAATTTCAACTCCACTGTGTGATTGGGTAGGTGAGTTTACCTCCCTAAAGTCCTGAGGATAATAAAGTGCTCTTCTCTTCTTTCCATGTCTATTGTGAGAACTGAATAGAAATTTTATGCAAGGTATTCCATCAATGCTAACATTCCATAAGCTAATGTTGTGTATGACAGTCAGTAATCGATTATATTGCTGTAACGTTACTACTGTGGTGTTGATAATCATAGCAGTTTGGAGTAGTTGTTATCAGCAGAGAAAAAGTCTTTGCCCAGAAAGAATTAACAAACATTAATGAAATCAGTTTGATTAAAAAGAACACCTTCCATCCATTAAGTAGCCTCAGATGTTATTCTGTAGTCAAAAACACATATTTATCTTCATTCTTAGCAGAAAATAAGAGTACACAGGGCAGGAAAGTGATATATTCAAGTTGTCAGACCTGGAAGCTTGAGGCAGACCCTTTCTGTATCCAGAGCCCAGATCATCTCCTCAGTCTTTGGGTTCCTTTCCTAGCCTCCAGTGCTACTTCAGCTCCACCTGTGAAATTGCTTCAAAAGAACTGAGAACACCTGTCCACACAGGAAAATTCAAGAAATTTCTGCCAGTGGGGTCCAAGCTGCAAAAAGCTATGAGCTGTTCATCACCCTCGGTCCAGCCACATCTGGTTGGGAATTGCAACGAGTAGCACCCAAGCATTATTCCAGCTAGCCTGCTCCCTAGCTGCACCCAAGCTTATGACTGCTGGCTGGCAGACTCATCTTGTAAATGTCTTTTCTCAAGCCTCACAGTTGTGTTTCTTGATGAGGTGAGCCAGAAGTGGAGACCTGCCTATCTACTTAGTGTTCACTCTTTTTTTTTTTAGTGTTCACTCTTTAGCTGTTATTTCAAGGTCAACTTAACCCACCAGCAGCCAAGCTCTGGGTTATCCATCAGGTTGGCCCATGCTGCTGGTGTCCTGATTGGAACCATAATATCTACGTGTGCTTTCTCTCACCACACTCACTAAGTCCAGCTTCACTAATCCCGGTGTCTACTAACTTTTCTGAGAGCTCTCAGCTGATGCCAAGCAATTTAAATTACAACAGCCTGGGCTAAAAAGACTCAGAGCCCACCAGGGCCATCCAGCTGCCTGAGGGAAACAGGGGTTGCTAGAGGCAGAAGCTTCTGATTCAGCCTTGTAGAAAAGCTCTGGGCCTCCTGAAATCAATGCTGATGGTCTTATCATTTGGAGACATGACTAAGGTTGCTGTGCAAGGCCACAGATTCAATCAGGCTTCTAATCGATGGTGTATGTTTCTCCTTGTGCAATGAGAGAGTCAAAGATCTTGGTCTGGTCACAGCTCTGTCACCAGTTTACTCTGAAATCTCACATAAGTCACATAACCTCTCTAGGCTTTGCTTTCCTCCTCTTAAAAAATGAAGGAGGATTTGGCATTATGATTTCTAAGGTTCTTTTTGGTGCCAAGATTTTATGGCTCTCTTGAACTCTGGGGATACCGTTCCCAGCCCTTCCCCTACAGATACATACACAGCTGAGGAGAATGCAAACAATTTTTTAATATGAATCCAAGTAAAATGTAATAAAGAAGGTAAATTTGCTGCCCAAAATTTGCATAATGTATTCCCAAGCCAAGCAGAAATGGCATTTGGATTGTTAGCTGTTTTGAATTATCTGCACCACCGCACCTCTGCATTTGTGGAGATAATTGGGAAATGACTAATATATGAGGAAGATACAGAGTTGTCATATATGGATCAGATTATAGCAGCATTTCCCAGAGTTTGGGTTAATGGGATTAATTCAGTTCATGGAGTCTAAGGAAGAGCAAGAGTCAGATCTCTGTGTAATCTTATATATGGAATAATTTCTTTTCAGATGGTCTTAATTATGTTCCTGATTGGCAAAAGAACAAAGAGGAGGAAAAAAAATCATGTCAACTCAATTCTGAATCAGTGGACTCTTACATTCATGAGTTTGTGCTTGTGAACAGAGTAACTGCAAGGTCCAAGTAAGGCAGTTTGCCATTTTATTGAGGCATGAGCTTGAGTCAGTTGTGGCAGGTGACAAGTGGTATTAAGGAGGCCTGGAGATGGCGGCACTTAGTCAGTCACCAAGCACCCACACAAACCCCAACATTGTCGTTTTGGGCAGCAATGCATGTGAATGCCATGAAGAAATGATTTTGTTGTGTTGCTTTAATAAACTTTAAAAGGCTACAAGCTTGTTTATGAAGATATGCAAGGGAAGTACGTGATTTGGAATGCAATTCCGAACAAAGCCTGGAGGCAGTACAAATGTTCCCATTCACTCAAATTCAGAAATGTGAACGGGTCATTGTGGTGAAGGTCTCCAGGGCTACTGAGGTAGAACCAAGAAGCAGTCTTGGGAGCTGGAAAGGGGTGGTTTTAGGACAAATACAACAAATTACTACTCGACGAAGCAGGTAGCAAAGAAATGAAACATGTTGCCCCTGAAGGCGATATAGGCTGAAAATAGAAATAGGTTCAAAATTGCTTTGGATAAATTCATGACTTATAAATCCACAACAGAGGTTTCCTCTGTAATGGGAAAGCTAGGTATACTTGACACTTGACAGAGAATAGCTGTACTTGCCTGCAAAGCATTCTGTTTGCCACTCTCAGAACCACTGCTACCTCTTATTGGGTGCTAGGCACTTCCTAAGAACCTCACACACATATCTTACTTAATTCTCACAGGCACACTTCTTCTTGCATTACTATCCCTATTTCAGAAAACAGAAAGCTGAGTACTTATAAGACTCATGGGTTGACTGCTGTGCTCACGTGATGCCACACGACCATGTCTGTGTCACATGATCCTGCCTCCTCCCCTCCCCCCCCCACATTGCTGGCCGGCACAGGGACAGAAGCTTGACCCAGTCCAAGGTGGGTCAGTTATACTCTCTTTCTTGGAAATGTGCAGTGAGGTTGCACAGAAGGGAAGCTGTGCATATTAGTGAAGAAATCCTGTTGAAGAACATACTTTTGGGGAAATTGGTATGAATGCATAAGGGTGTAGTCAGTATAGAAAATAGTTGCAAGATTCTAGAAAAGGCAACTGTATGATCCAGCAACCCCACTCCTATGAAGGCATCCATAAGAAGTGAAAACAAAGATTCAAATACTTAGATACACAAATGGTTGTGGTGATATTATAATTCTCAAAAAATAGAAACATCCCAAATGTTCACCAACAGATAAATGGATCAATGTGGTATATCCATACAGTGAAATATTATTCAGCCCTAAAAAGAAATAAGGTTTTGCTGTATTCTACAACATGGATAAATCTTGAAAATATTATGCTAAGTGAAATAAGCCACACACAAGAGACAGGTATTATGCGATTCCAGTTAAATAAAATATCTACAATAGGCAAACTGAAAGATATAGAAAGTAAGCTAGAAGATACCAGGGCCTATGAGAAAGGGGTATGGAGAATTATTGTCTATTGGCTATAGAATTTCTGGTTGGAGAGAAGAAAACATTTTGGACAGATTAATGCTTACATAGTTTTGAATATAATTAATGACACTGAATTCTAATTTTTAAATGGCAAATTTTTATTGATATATTTTGCTATAATGAAAAGCCAAAAATAAAAAAGCAAAAAAGTCATATCCTTCCATTTTAACTTTCCAGAGCTGCCTAGACTCTTCCCTGGGTAGTTTACCTGAAATGATTCAGTATCATAACAGTAAATTTTCTTTTGTCATTTGATTAGCCAGACTCATGAAAACTAAAATAACAGTAACAGCTGGCATCATGGAGCAGAGCAGAGCATAAGAACGCAAGCACCCAAGAGTGCAGAAGTGCAGGAGCCAGAGCCAGAGCAAGAGCAAGAGCTGCCTGTGTCTTCATTGTGTAATTCTTACACAAGATGTTGTCTCATATTTACATTCTTATACAGTATCATAACCAGTGCGTACATGTGTACCTATGCTAAGTCATGGTTACATAACTATATCCTATTGTGTACCTGTGCTAGATAAGGAGAGATCATATCCTCAAATGTCCTTGGAGTCCCCTGAGCTTTCAAACACTGGCTGGTTCCCAAATCTAACTTCACAAATCTAACTTCTTGGCTGCATTAGTTAACACTGTTGGCTAAGTCACACTGAGTTGTTTTGTTTTGTTTTGAGACTAGGTCTTGCCCATCAGTTCAGGCTGGCCTTGAACTCACTATGTAGCCCAGGCCTTGAACTTGTAGCAATCCTTTTGTCTCAGCCTCCAGAGCACTAGGGTTACATGCATATGCCACCATGCTTGGCTAGTGACTTTGTTTTATTAGCTTTTTTAAAAAAAATGTATTTAGTACAGAGTCTACAAGGTCTCACTACACAGATTGGGCTCATAGTGATCTTTCTGTTTTCAGCCTCCCAAACACTGGATTACAGGCATGCACACCACATCCAGTCTCAGTCACTGTCTCAGCATGCCCCAGGGATGGTGCTGGCACAGCATGCCAAGGGATCAAACCCTGGTATCTGAGTTTGCCTAAGCAGGTGCTTTAGTCTGCTGAGCTATCTGGCTAGCCCAAATTTGCTTTTTTTAAAAAAAAATTATAGTAAGATTCCAGGCATGAAGGTGCACACCCCTAATCCCATAGCTGGGGAGACTGAAAACAGAAGGATCACTATGAGACTGAGCTGCAGAGTTGGAGCCTGTACCAAATATACTTTTAAAAAAATTATAGTAAGAACACTTAATAGTAGATTTACCCTCTTGACAAAGTTTTAGGTAAGAAATGTATTTTTAGATAATAATATAAAGCAGATCTCTAGAACTTAGTTATCTTACAAAACTAAAACTTTATACCCATTGAACAACAGTTCCTCATTTCTCCCTCCCCTTAGTGTCTTTCAACCACAGTTCTGTTCTTTACATCTCTCAGTCTGATTATTTAGATCCTTCATTTAAGTGGAATTATGGAGTATTTGTTCTCTGTAACATATTCTCCATGTTCAGCCATTTGATTGGATTTCCATGTTTTAATTACTAATATTCTCTCATATGTATATGCCATATTTTCTTTATAAATTCACCCACTGATAAGCATTTATGTGTTTCCATATCATGGCTATCTCATATTTCTTTGAGTTCCTAATTTTGTACAACTGAACCTTTTAATTTAAAACTACAAACATAAACACATATATAGAAAATGACAGTATAAGTACTTTTGTCTCTTAAGTCTAACAAAGTCTAGGGGAACTCTTCTGGTAAAATTGGTCTTCCTGATTCAGATAACCCCTGTTTATTCTCCTTGCAAATGCTCTAAGCAATACTGGAGGACTCCTCCTTCTGTAATAAAATATTTATAGGATTCTTTTAATTGTTAGTTACATGTCAGAGTAACTTGTGACATGTCAAAGTGTTTGGAAGCAATTAAGTACTCCAACGTGTATTTTTGCTTTGTTTCTATTTTCATTGGCATTGACTTCTTCAAAATTCAGAACTAAGCTGCAGTCAGCTATACCTTCTTTTGCATGTTCCGTTTCCTCCTATCTGCCTCCCTCCCTTCTATATTCTCTTTCTCCTGCCTCTCAACATTCACTGAAGGCCTTCTGAAATAACACTAAAATGTCCCTTGCAGTTAAGTTACAGCCGCTCTTGTTCCCTATCACTTGAGTTAATCCTCTGAGGGAATAGTTTTTAATTTCAATGCTGGAAATTGCAGTAGCCTCTGATTTCCCCAGGGGTTTATGTGTTAGGCAAAGAAAAAAATCGTCCCATTCTTTCCCTCCATCTTAGTGAGTTTGAGGGCTGATATACATCATTGAAGTTTGCTATTAACATTAAGTTAGTTAATTATGGCAAATGCAGAGTAGACATGCTGTGATGATGGAAGAGAGAAAGAACAGCCTATCAGTCAGAAGAGCTTCTAAACGATTTTGCCACAATTTAGAGATATTGAAATTGATGGGTCTCAGCCCATCAGCCAACCAAATATAGCATCTTGCTCTTATTTAGAATAGGATCTAGAATTTTATGCATGCTCAACGCCAAAGGCAATGGGCTTTGTTGCACCATGTCTCACTTGAACAAATTAACTATTTTTCTCTCTTTCTTTTACCTGCCATACTCATTGCTGTCACCAGAACAAACTTGCCTATAGTCATTGTTCAGCCTATAGCACTTTTTCCTCATGTTTCATTGCTGACACCTTTGGCCTTGTTCCTAAAACACATTACATTACCACTCAAGTCATGTGTGGGCTTGCCAGGAGACATTTTCAAGTCCTGGCCTCTACTCCACATCTGGCCACTTGATGAACCGAGCTATTATCTAGTAAATCCTGGGAAACAAGAGAATTTAAGACCAGGGGACTCTTGCTGTCCCTGCTGTGAGCCAATTCACTCATTCCCTCCTATGGACGGAGCCAGATAACATGGAACAGATGGCAGAGCTTATACTCGACAGAGATGAGGTACAGCTTTGAATTCTTAACAGGACTATTTGCAATTATCTGCAAACAACAGAAGATATTTTAGAAGAGGTAGGTGGAAAACTCCACTCTCCCATAGGCCTTTGCATCACCAGTCTCACTCATCCCTCTCTTTCTTCTTCCTCCTGTTATCTCTCTTTGTTCATGCAAATGAGTACAAAAGAAACTCCCCTTATTGCACTAGGAGCCCTGGGTGGGCTGAGCTCAAGGATGCTGCAAAGAGAGATTTACCAGCCCACCATGCTTGCAGGTCAGCAGCACAGGAGCCCCATAATGGTCATTTTCTAATCAGAAAAGATTTTAAGGGTCTCTTTTCCAACTCACTAGAGCTCTCCCCTCCATCTTAAATTTTGTCTTTGTCTTCATCTGCATAACAGTTGCTTCCTTAACAAGAGCTTCGGCAGCCTCAGTGGTTAATTTTTCCAATCTGACCTCTTCCAGCAATGTTTCTCTCTTAAAATTACTGTGTATCATTTTCTGTGAATAAAACTGAATATTAAAGAACACAGAGAGACTTTAGAACCAACAGGATGACAGTATTTCATCTGAAGAGACAGAGGGTGTTAAAATGTTCCACAGTTGTGCACCAAGGAAATTTCTTTTCCCTCACACCTCTCTGAAGCCCAGAGCTGTGTCTAACAGGCTTTCATTGCCACGTTTAGCACATATTTACACTGTCACAGCTCCTAGAGGAGTATCTCATTTCATCTCAAAACAAAGTCAGCTGGATTGGACTACCTTATCCATCTGAACCTATTAAATCTTATTTATTTCCCAGCTGCTAGAGATTCAGGTAATGGTTATTTATGTAGGAATTTGGCAAATGTCAGACAAACTCAGCGATGCTTGTCTGGGTCCTGTTTGCAAAGGATAGAAGCTAAGGTGTTGTGTATTTCCCAACCAATTCTCCTAAGAGTACCCTATCTGAAGTTTTAGACAAGAAAGCCATGCAATGTCTGATCTGGAAGAAAATGGCAAGACCCAATATTGAACTGACTGCTGAATGCTTCAGATATACAGCATCATTTGTATCAATAATATAAACTCTTTGTTCTGTAAACTTGGGGGTGCAGATTTGTTTACAGTTCTTCTTTTGCCTATTATTTTTTGCCCTACAGCAAAATGTTCCCATGTACCTATTGGCAGAAAGCCCAGAATCTGTCTCTCGAGGTCCACCCTAATACCTCAAGTTGTCAGTGTCCACGAAAAGCTAATGCCTGGGGAAAATGTTGAGGATGGTGGCAATAGTCCTTCCAGAGAGCCAGTTTACTCCCATACCCCTTGCCCAAGGGCCAAGCTGAGGTATATCCACAAATTCTATCTTAGAGTCAGAGCTTCCCCTATGTTTCCCTTTCAGGGCTGTCTTGTGTCTACTTCAATTTGTTAATTTTCTCCTCAGAGACCAGTTTTATATCAAGACATATTCATTGCTAGAAGCCTTGTCATGCTGTCCCACCATCACAGGTGGCCCCTTTCTTAAATTTTCAGGTGTTCTGCTCAAGCAAATCTTCCTTGATGAGACAAGGACAGTCTCTCGAGGAGAGATGTCACTTGAAGCAACATTGTAGATGGTCACAGTGTTCTCTTTGCCTCACTAGACATGCCAGTCTCTGCATGTCACTTATGTGTGCTCATTTCTTCATTCTTGAAGCAAATGTAGGGCCAAAAATCTCCCTAACGTGTCCTCAAACCTATAGGCTTATAACCTAAAACAAGGAGTTCACATTTTAAAAATATTTCAGAGCACCAAACACCTGAACCCCATGTGCCAAATCTCCTCAAGATGCCCAGCTGCCAGCATCTAGGTGATTACTCAGATGTCCTTGTGCTCAGCAGGTCAGTCAACAGCAATGAGACCTGGGTCTCTACCTATCCTCTGCCAACAGGCCAAATGGACTATTGGACAGTGCCAGCCAGCCATACTGCTGGATTCAGAGGAGTCATCCCTTTGAGTTTACAGCCATTGTTGCCATGGAGGTCTTGCAGCACTGGAAAAGCCATGTGAGAAATTTTAATCCAAGAGCTTTGTTCCAAACCAGTAATATCTTTCTGGCAACCCAGATGTTCTTTCTAACTGTGTCCCACTTTTCAATTGTCTCTCCTCAGGAATTCTGATATCCTGTTCTTCAGTCAAGCTCTAGACTAGAAGACCAGCTACCTACTAAACTGGTACGAGTATATCACAAATATTTTTATGTCTTTCATTCTCAGAAAAAAAGGAGAAATGCAACACAGATTTCCCAGGTGGCTCTTTTACTTCTTATTTGTGATGGCAAACACATGAAGGATGGAAGTAGTGAATTACCTTTCTGTCTGGTAACAGTCAAATCCCACACCATATGTAATCCTCTTCTAAGTCACAGTTAAGCTTCAAAACTTGCCAAGTCAAAACTAAAAATCTTTCACACCCATGCATGATGGCTATTTCATTAACATTACCTCCATATTAATTTTCTATTGCTGCTATAACACATTACCCCAAATTTGTGACTTAGATTAAACCAAGAACTTAGAGTAAGTATTTAGAACTTTTAATTTACAGTTCTGCAGGTCAGATGTTCAAATAAGTGTCACTGATGTTCCAAATCAAGGGGTCTTTGGGCTATTTTCTTCAGGAGATTGTGAGGAGAGTCGTCTTCTGGTCTTTTTCAGCAGCTAGTCTGCCCCCTCTTGCCTCATGACTCCAGTCTCCAGTTCCTGTCCTTCCATCTCCTACTGCTCACTCTAATCACCTGCCTCATATGAGGACAGTTATGATTACATTAGGTTCACCCAGATAATCCAGGATTATCTTCCTATTTCAAATACTTAATCACATTTTCAAAAACCCTTCTGCCATATAAGGTGACATATAAGGAAACATGTTCACATATAAATTAGCATATTCAAAGTTCCACAGATTAGGACATGTACTTCTTGGAAATGAGGATATTATTCAGTCTACTATATGCATTATATTTTTCAGAAAATAACTTGAACTGGGCATAGTGGCACACATTTATAATACCAGCCCTCAAGAATCAAAGGAAGCAGAATCACTGAGAATTCAAGGCTCATCTGAAATACATAGTGAGACCCTAATAAAAAAATTATCTTAATTAAATTATCATATGTGATATTTAAAACAACCTGGAGGACAGGCCGTTACAATCTCTGGTCTTACGAAAGAGAAGACTGTATAGGATAAGCCTGTACTATCCAATAAAGTAGCAAATAGGGATCGGGGTGATAGCTCAGTAGAATAAGTGTTTGCCTGGCAAGCACAAGGGCCTGAGTTCAATCCCTGGTTC